>JAFBJU010000340.1:501214-613889 GCA_016785305.1 Colistium nudipinnis | reverse complement strand
ATATGTTATATTATATTATAATATATATATATATATCAGATTATATGAATTATATATTATATATTACTTACAATATAACTATCACGTAGATAAACCAAAATTATAGTTTTTGCATAGTTATACCCTGCACTTTCTGTTATACTATAGAATCATCACAATAAAAACAAATATATATATGTTCAGTATATTTTTAGAGCCAAGTTTCGAAATACACGTTAATTTTTTTGTGTATATCAAACTACTCAATGCACACTTTCTGGCTCTGTTCAGCTTTAGTTCGGTTTTGCGACACCCGTATTGGCTTTGCGGCAGACGTATGTTACAAAAAGGTGCGGGTTTCGAGGGAGACAGACACAGGGGAACGGTCTCTGAGGAAGATGTGAAAGAAGCGATTTACCTCAGGTAGCTCACTATACGGGTGTTTTTGAAATTAATCAATTGTTTCTCAAGGGAAGTAAACGGTAACATTTTGGAGCAGCTTTGTGTCTGCTAAACAGACTAAGTAGCGTTAACGACTCCTGTTGTTAGCCTAAATGCTAGAGCCGTCCTAAATGTTAAATTAGCACATTTCAGTGGCAGTCTAAGCTAGCTGAATACGCCAGTTAATTTCGCCCTATTAGTTGGTGCTCTCGGTGAGGAGACGTTAACCCAGCTAATGGTTCGTTTGCTTTTATGGGACAACTGTAGCTTGTGTTAGCTTCGCCTAAACCCTCCAGACTTGCTAAGCTAGCATAGCGAACGTTATGCCCACAGATACTCCCCTTAATTTTAGTTCACACGGTTTCTTCGAGGCTCTCGCAACAAACTGTACTAACCTGAGCTATCATAGATGAGTCATTAATGACTTGAAACAACTTATGTCTTTCACATAAGTGAGCTAAAGGACATGACCAATGGGTAATAAAGGGGAGTCAGCAAGTGTAAACTGTACTTTCGTTTCATTGTAATAGGGAAGCATGAGAGCGAAGAGAGCTCAAAGTATGCTGAAAGGTCTCTCTGGGTTGTACGATGGAAGGACTGGGTAAGGAAAGACCCATGTGCAGCTCTAATTCCTTCCCATGGCTCACTCAACCCAAAACACAGGCCCCAACCCTGCTATGGAAACTCAAAGACTGCTTCTCCACCTCTGAGACCACTGCCCCTCATCACACAGACAAAGTAGTAGGTATCCATCTCTATGCAGTCCATACAGTTCTACACTTACTGTAGATACATGGAGTGGAAGGAAAAGTTGAGTTTGTGTTTTTTTTTTAAACTTTGATTTAAAGACCAACATTTTCAGGTGCACTATCGGATAATCTTTTGGGCAACAATTCTTACAGGTAGATTATTATATTTCCTTTTTAGGCCACCGTAATGTCAGGGTGGAATTGTGTATGTTTTTGTGGCCCAAACATATCTGGTTCCTGCATTATTTTCTACTTACTTAATGTTTTCTTATTAGAACATCAATGTAATTTGCAGTAGAAATGGCAAAATCAACTTCTTGAGGCTTTTTGTTGGGATTCTATTGATTTAGCAATTACAATTTTCTAATAAATAATATAGCTTAATGTGATAAAGATTGAATGTTTAGCCAATTAATAGTGGTGATGCAGCTTTGTAGAGGGTGGAGAGCATTGGAACCTGGTCCCGCCCACTGTATGGCCTCACTTTTGGCCGACAAGACTCAATATCAGGGTGCTGTGTAAATATTATTTAATTTTCCAGCCTAACCAAACTTATCCACAGAAGTAATTTGAGATCAACATTTCCTTTTTTCCCTCCCTCAGATCAATTACATGGAGAACAGAAGCCCAGTGCTAGAATTGAAAGATGTCCCCCCTCCCCCTCCCCCTCCAAACCAAACCTCCTCTTCCTCCCAATCATCCCAGCCCTTCTCTCTGGCTCCTTTGCCTTTGCCTCATCCCTGCTTGCCTCCTCCACCTCAGCTCACACAGGGCTCTCACCAGCACCACCACCAACAACAACAACAACAACAACCTCCACAGCAGCAACACGAGGGGGCTAGCCCCAATGTAAGCATTTGCACTCGCTGTGACTATTGCATCAAGGGTGGGCAGAGTTTATTGGATGGTGGAGGTTTTGTTGGTAGCAATAGCAACGCTGCTGGTGTCGTGTCGCTCTATAATGGCCCACGCTCTCTGGGAGCACCCATCAGCAACGACAGCATTAGGAGTTTTGGGCCTTGCTCTGGAGCCTCATCTGTTCATCAGTATAGAAATGACCTGAGCTTTGGAAGTGGACGTGAAGCTCTCAATCCTTTGCTCAGTCTGGGGTTCAAACCTCAACTGCCCTCATCTGTTGCTACCTCTCAGCCGGTTTCATCACAGCCCTACCTCCCCTGTTGCTCAGGGCTTCTTTGCCCGTACCCGACTGTACCTCCTCCATGCAGTCAACCCAGCCTATTTCCCTCAGCCCCTCTGGCTTCCTCTCTTCCCTCTGGTTCTGCTCTATCTGCTCCCTTGCATGGCTCTTGCCTGGTGTCTTCTGGCTACTACACATGTGGTGTGGACTGCAGCCCGTCAGCCAGAGGATCCCAGAGAAGCACACTTGGTGACCACCCAACCTCCACCACCTTCACTACTACCACCACCTCGGCGCACTTCTGCTCTAATCCTATGCACCTAAATGTAGAACGCACGGTTTGTGTGAAGGGGGCGCACTACTGTCAAGAATGCTTTTTGAAGGTTGGTAGAGTTCTCTTTGTTCACAGTGGCTTTTTTCCCAAGTCTATTTGTGCTCACGTTAGGTAACTGTGCTTTATGCAAGGATTTCTTTAGTCATGTATACTGAGAGGTTTTTGTTAAAACATGGTTCTGCATATCAGTAGTTGCTGTTGATGTCGGTGTACGTTATGCTTTACCTAACACTTGTATTCATATGTGCCTGCTTGCAGCCAAGGAATGGTCTTGCGTCGGAGTCAGACAAAGGGTGGCCCAATATTCCTGTGCCCCAATCGGCTCCTATTCCCATTTGCAATGGATGTGGTACTTCCTCTGATGGCATGATACACATGCCATCGTCCAGCCTTGGCAAGATTGGCCAGAAGTATGGTAAGTGAGCTCTACATTACAATATGGAATCCTAGCATATATGGAAGCATGTAAAAGTTTGGGCACATTTCTGTTGTGCATATAATAAGGAATAGTTGGAATAGATAATTTAGGTCTGAGCTCTGAATAGTTTTATGAAGAACTCGTACTTTTGGGGTGTCAAATGTTAATTTCACTTGTACAAAACCAAATATATTAATCCTCATGCCTGTTGGAGATCATTTTCTCTCACTTACTTTTGCACACTGTGATGGACGTCTTGCCCATGGTGCCCAAACATGCGATATGTTTAATGAACTTGATTGGCTCGATGGAAACGATTTGAGTGTATAGGAAAATATGTCCACGTTGATATTGGTTATGAATTAATTCATAATAATTTTAATTATTGTTTCAGGTTCACCAGATAATGGAGGTCCCGAGAACATTCCACCGGTGGGCGTCTTCTGGGACATTGAGAACTGCAGTGTTCCCAGTGGTCGCTCTGCCGGAGCTGTCGTCCAGCGTATCCGCAACCGTTTCTTTCAGGGTCATCGTGAGGCAGAATTTATCTGCGTCTGTGATATCAGCAAGGAGTGTAAAGCCGTCATCCAAGAGCTAAACAACTGCCAGGTACCAAAAATGTCCAAATATTGGGGAAAATTATATGTAATGTATATCTGAGCTTTCAGAATAATCCAATAAAAATAATACAGAATTGTTGCACTGATGGTATTTCTATGTTTGATGTTAACCTCATAAGGAGGCCAAATTTACCAGCATGGAAATAATTCTGACTGTATCAAAACATAATTGTGCCTCATCAGGTTACTGTTGCACATATCAACGCCACAG
Source organism: Colistium nudipinnis (assembly GCA_016785305.1). Lineage (NCBI taxonomy): Eukaryota > Metazoa > Chordata > Actinopteri > Pleuronectiformes > Rhombosoleidae > Colistium > Colistium nudipinnis. The sequence goes on along the minus strand of JAFBJU010000340.1, from coordinate 609,999 downwards.
CCAAGAATGCTGCGGATGACAAGCTTCGCCAGAGCCTACGACGCTTTGCCGAGACCCACACTGCACCTGCAACTGTTGTACTAGTCTCCTGTAAGTTCACTACGGAATCCCTTCCTCTAGCCTTTGGCAACCACAAACAATTTTGAACAAGCATTATCCTTTCATAACAGCGGATGTGAACTTTGCAAGTGAGTTGAGCGACCTACGACACCGCCATGGTTTCCAGGTTATCCTCATCCATGGCAACCATACGTCTTCGGCTCTTCTGCAGCACGCCCACCGCCACGTCGGCTTTCAGGAGATCACAGCTGATCTGCCACCTCGAATGCTTGTGAAAGCACAGGTAGGCCTATAATGTGCTTTATTTAAGAAACTTTTAAGAAATGTATTTTGAACCTATTCTGTATTAAAATAGTTAATTACGTGCTGGAAAAAACAATATATAGTAGAATCACATTTTACTATGGACCAAGAGGACAGACATTGAGGCAGTTGGAATGTGAAATTAATCATATTCACTCTTCTTTTAAGGGTGACTACCATTTTTTTTCTCTAGTCTAGAGCACTGTCCGCCATTCTCCAACTGCTGAAATTATTTTTCAAGTGTAAACTATACAAACCAGACAGGCACGCTGTCTCTTCCTCCCCTCCCTCAGCCCAGTTTCAACCTCCTCTATGTGCACAACCTCCCTGTCAACTGTGACAAAAGCCTGCGCAACGCCGTGAAGCTCAGGCTTCGCCGCCTATCTGACAACTGTGGCGGCAAGGTGCTGGGCATATCCCAGGGCACAGCAGCGCTCCGTTTTGGCAGCCCCGAGGCGGCCGCGCGTGCCCGCAAGCGAATGGAACACGAGGATGTCTTTGGCCGCAGAATCAGCCTGTCCTTCTCCCCACGGCCCAGAGACGATGCCAGTCCTGAGCCAGAGCTTCAGTCTCAGTCCCATGCCTTGCCTCGGGCTCTGCCCCAGCCTTTTCAATCCGAGGATTCAGAATTCGGCCCTCCCCCGGCCATATCTTCCCTCTCTTTTCTGCACCTGGAAAAGCCCAGGTCACCCAGGAGGCCACGGCGAGCAACACGCCTGTGTCGCACCCCTGGCCCGGTGCCTGAAAGGCCCTACAGCCCCAGGAGGGGGTGCAGTGGGCCTCCCGGTGGTGCTCCAGCCAAGCCCCATCAGGTCAGCAGTCTCATCGGTGCCTGCTTCCCCTTAACCTGCATTCCCTTGCTGCATTGTCCGTGTCTGGACTGCTTTGTATATCGCAGTAGCTTTTCCCCCAGTTTCCTATTTGCTGCCTTGACACTAACGGCTTGTCGCTGCTTGCTTCATTGTCTGCCTGTGCTAGCATCTAGCATGCATTTATTGTTGGCATTGCTTCTTGTGTCCCCTGTTGTCATGCATGTTCAGTGGTCCATCGTCATTTTAACGCATGAATTAGCTTTTATACCTCCTGCCTGTTGTGTCCAGTGTGTCAGTGCTTGTTTAATACTGCATGTAAGTTGCATTGTCTGCTCCCTGTTTTTCTTTTTGTCTAAACTTGGCCTGTGCAGTCATACACAATGATAAATCTGACCTGTTGTCAGAAAGGACTTCAATATAGAATAAATACTAACCATAAACAGCTGGTATTGTGCGGACTGTTTTTAAGCCAAATGTTTGATTGTCAACCCCTAAGAAAATGTACATTACTCCCTTGCAAAACCTTTTCATTTTACTTGTTTTCATATGCACTCACACTTAACTAATCTCTTGACAGTCTAACACCTGCATCCACACAAATGCATCCGAATTACAGACAGTTAAGGAATCTTTACATTTGCTGTCCGTCTGACCAGGAGCTGGGTAATGTGGAGGGCAAGTCCAGAATGGGCGTTCACCAACTGGATAAAGGGCGTGCTGCTTCCTCTACCTATCATGGCAACTGTGAGACGGAGACCCTGGAGCAGCTGCCCAAATCAGGCCTCACTGGAGAATCCATGTACAGGAGAAGGTACATGTGGGTCAAGGGGACATTACACCGAGACAAACTAATTTTAACAATTGTATTAACAATTTTATTGAAAATCAAGCATCACGTGACCAGCAACAGTGCAGCGTAGGTAAACGCTCAGTACATTATTTCTTTTACAAGTGTTCTCCTTTATATGTCTTTTCAGAAGAGAGGGCTCCAATTCTCGCAGTGGGACGGAATCCCCTGTAGAACAAGGAGACAGGAGCTCAGGGGAATTCCAGATTAGCACACCTTCAGCCTTCAGCAAGTTGAACCTGCACAGGAGCTTCAGTCCCCACGTCCTCTCCCAGGGCTCCTGGTCCTCCAGGTGATGTATTCGATCAAGAGGACAAAGAGAATACAGAGCTAAAATATTACATGTACATACATCACAGTAAAATCAAGAATTAATGTATCATATTTCTCCATCAAAGGAGTGCGTCCCCTTGCCTGTCCAGCCGCTCCTCTCCTATTCTGGTTGCCTCTCGTAGCCCGTGTCTTGAAGGGTCATCTGAGCCATTCTCGGAGGGGGCAGAGGTCCAGGTGGGTAACCTGGACTACCGCATGTCCCGCAAAGACCTGCAGCAGACACTGCAAGACACCTTCTCCCGATACGGGCGGGTAAGTCTTATTCCAGTGAAGTTATTGTTTTGACTTGTACTGTACTGTAATACTTGTAATTATTTTTTTTCCAAGGTGAAAACTGTGGAGCTGAGCCCCCACACTGACTACCAACTCAAGGCCACAGTTCAGATGCTGTCTCTTCAGCAGGCCATCAGTGCCGTCAGTGGCCTGCATCGCTATAAGATTGGAGGCAAGCGCATTCAGGTGTCTCTGATCACTGGTGGCAGCAACAAATCTCTTGCCATGCTCAGGTACAGTTGATGTATATTTGAGGTTCGCTTGCTCTTGATTTCGGAGTCGGTAAAGATGCATCTTGTGGTTTGGACTGTAGTAGTGAATTCTAACTTTCTCATTAAATAGCACGGAGATCATCACCATTCTTCAGGATGCACCCGCCAACTGTCTCCCACTCTTCAAGTTCACAGAGATCTATGAGAAAAAGTAATTTACTAGTACTCTACACTACTACCTTCATCAATCTTAAAGGGCTATATTCATACATATTTCTCTGTGTTCTATCCCACCTCCAGATATTCCCGTAAGCTAGTTGTTGGGGATTTGTACAGATTGTCAGAGGTGGTGGCGGTGCGGGAGCAGGGAGGCTCGAGGCTTGTGTGCCTTCTACCCAGCAGCCAAATCCGTCAGAGTCCACTGGGATCTTCCCAATCCCAAGAGGGCTCCTCTTCAACTAGTGGAAGCCCTGTGGTGTTTGAGGAGCTCGAGTACCATGAACCTGTTTGCCGACAACACTATGCACAGCAGGACTTCAGGTACCCAGCAGTGCATAAATAATAATATAATGGGGCTAGTGATTACACCGGTTTCCAAACTCTGATTGCATGTCTTATCTCCTTGTTGCAGTGAAGCTGACTTTGACCCTGACTCCTATAAAATCCCATTTGTTGTGATGTCTCTGAACCCTTTGGCCTCTGAGATCCACAGTCTGTTGCAGTCACATGAGGGAACCCTTCCGCTGCTCAGGTGACGGCGCGTTGTTAAATCCATGTCAAACTTTCCGTTTGTTTGTGTTTTCGAATAAAGACAATAATGTTGTTTATTTTGTCATGTAGCTTTCCAGACTGCTATGCAGAAAAGTTTAGCCCACTGCAGCTGGGCAGCGAGACACTGGAAGGTGGCGTTTCCCTGGAGCACCTCATTACCTGTGTCCCCAGCATCACAGTAGTCACAGCTCAGAATGGCTTCAAAGTCATCAAGTGGATCCACAACAAACCACCAGCACCAAACTCTGGTAGGAACAATTACTAATTGCACAATTTCTTTTTTTTTTTGGTCATTTGTTGACATTTGTTAGCCCCAATGTTCATTCCTTTCAGTGTTCTATCTACATAGTACTGTGTCTATACTATAAATATACATTTCTTTACACACATTGTCCTCTTTCATATAGAGCCATGGATTCAGCGCTGCAAAAGTCCAGTGGGAAATCCTCAGCTCATTCAATTCAGCCGTGAAATAATTGACCTGTTAAAGAGCCAACCTTCATGCATCATGCCTATAAGCAAGTTTATACCCTCATACCACCATCACTTTGCCAAGCAGTGCCGTGTCTCCGACTATGGCTATTCCAAGCTGCTGGAGCTGTTGGAGGCTGTACCACACGTTCTTCAGGTAGACCGAATAATGAGGATTGCACATGATGCCAAAACATTGTATTTTTTTTCTCTCTGCTTTATCTCTTATTTTTATTCTCTTCATCTACAGATCTTGGGAATGGGTACCAAGCGTTTACTGACCTTGACCCATCGTGCTCAAGTAAAACGCTTCACCCAAGACCTGCTCAAACTGCTCAAATTTCAAGTCAGCAAACAAGTGGCAGTCAATGACTTCATGCAGGCATACCATTGGTTAGTGAACATTTATAGGAGCGATAGAGGATGCCGTCACATTGTCTTTGTGTATTGTAGAAGTTGGCAAATCTGAGCATTGAAAAAGATTGTGTCATGGTTTTGCTTAATGTATTCTCTGCCCCGTGTAACAGGTGCTTCTCCAGAGACTGGAGCGTTACTGACTATGGCATATGTGACCTGATCGACCTACTGACTGAGATCCCTGAAACTACCATCACCATAACGCAACAGGCCTCGGACACGGTCATCTCTGTTCCCAAAAGAGGTCAGTTTAAACCATCTACTTGGAGATTTGTAGTATTCGTAGAATTGTAGGCACGGTGTTGCAATGTAGCAGGAAATATTGATTGCGCTATTGATTATATTTCCGATCTAAAGCACCAAGTCTAAATGCATTTCTAATTTGCGTTGGGATTTTGAGTTACTTTTCCAATTTCAATACTGTAAATGCTAAGGAAGAGTATACCCCCCCCAGGACTCGGCTATACCTATTATTTTAATTTGAAGTATTGGAGGTTTAACAATATTTACTGCTCATATTTCTTCTCCTGCAGAGCGTACTGTCGAGGAAATTGAGCGCACCAAGCAGTTTGCGAAGGAGGTGGTGGACCTGCTTCGTCACCAGCCTCACTGCCGTATGCCCTTCAGCAAGTTCATTCCCACCTACCACCATCACTTTGGTCGCCAGTGCAAGCTCAGCTACTATGGCTTCACAAAACTCATGGAACTCTTTGAGGCCATCCCTGACGTACTAATGGTGAGTATGGAAGACGTCTAAAGTGAAACCTCCCAAACTATGAGCAGGTTGTGACAGATAATTGACTGCCATCCTGCTTGTGGGATAATTGATAATTACTTGGTTAATATTTGCGTGCACAAATGTTAGCATGCAGGCCCTCTGTGCCTAGCGCTTTCATCGACACTGAAAACAAACGTCTGTCAGGTGTTGGAGTGCGGTGAGGAGAAAATGTTAACGCTGACAGAGGTGGAGCGTATCAAGGCTTTGGCGGCCCAGCTGGTCAAGCTGCTGCGGGCTCAGAAGAACTCCAGCCTTCCCGTCAGCCAGCTGCTCACGGAGTACGGCAAGACCTTCGGTTACGGCATGCGCCTGCAAGACTACGACGCCAGCTCCCTGCCAGCTCTGCTGACCAAACTCTGCCATGTTGTCAAGGTAAAGAACCCTTCTTGCCTTTACCAGGTTCTTCATGTAGCATTCTGGAATTTGACATGACGGGTCATAAGTAAATCATTTTTCTCCTCCGAGAGGTGATGCTGTTATATGCTGACAAACTAAAATCACGGCAAATGAATGATGTTAAATCAAAACGCCCGTTAATGTTTCACGTCTGTTGCACACCCATTATCATCTTTGTTAAAACAAATAACATGACTGTACAGGCTGTGGGATACCCACAAATTCTGATACTGCAGGTACAAATTTTCGAACTTGCAATTTTGGTTTTTGACTCGCATGGAATACTTAAACTTAGTGTTCAGGAGTGCACCTTTTTATGGTATGTCATCTTAAAGTTGGTGAATCATGTGTTCTGTTGTTTTAGATAAAGAAGCTAGATCTGTTATGCTAGCATGTTAAACCTCAGTTGCATTGGCTGTCGTGCATTTTCACGTGTACTTAAAATGTATCAGACCAATATCACCATAAAAAAAAAAGTGTTTATTCATGTTTATCGAGAACAGTTTGATAAGATGCTTTTGAGCATCAAAAATATCATCGCAATAATTTGCACCTTTTGAAAGGGCGTTCTAAAGAGTTACAAAGCTGTGTATGTCCGTATGATGATATGATTAAGGTCTCACCCGAGTAAGAAGGCTGTCGTAGGGTAGGAACATTAACATTGGTACCTGCAGGCAGTTTTTCAAAGTTGCAGGAAACATTTCTGACAACTTGCAATATTGCAGGCAACAAAAAAGTATTTCACCCCCTGCAATAGTCTCAAGAGTCTCCATCTTAACCTCTGTTCCCTACTTAACAGTAGTTTAGGTCAATTGAACTGCCACTTTCTCACAATTCTCCAGGTGGTGGATGGCTCGGAGGGTCGAGAGGTGCAGTTGATCAACAGGAAGTCTCTGCGCTTGCTGACATCCCAACTGCTGGCCTTGCTCATGTCCCAGGAAGAGGAGCAAGTCACCAGAGGTCTGAAGGTGGAGGAGCTGAGTCAGCATTATCTTGCAGTACACGGAGACCCGCTCAACCCATGTGAATATGGGTTCCTCTCCCTCAGTGAGTTACTCAAGAGTCTGCCCTACCTTGTTGAGGTGAGTTGGAGGAGTTTATACTTTTATGAACACCCTTTGTGTCAGATTTGTCAAAATCTCGACCATTTACTTCAACAGGCCCAATTTAAAGTGTCTTGTATGTGTCTTCTTTAACAGCTCTATTATGAGGAAATCGATGAGAACAGTAAAGCTTTCAATGCTGCCACTGGTCACAGTGAGGAGTGGGTGAGGCTGACCAGGCTTTACCAGTTTGCCCGAAACATCCGGGCCCTGCTCCACACCTACCATTACAACCAGATCTTCCTGACTGAGTTCCACAGTGCTTATAATAAATTTACAGGCTGCAGCCTTGAACCACGTTGCTACGGTTACACCAGCACTGATGAGCTGCTCAGTGCCATTCCACAGGTGAGAATTGTTTTTCATTGAATGGTTTCTTTACCATGTGTCGCTGCCTGTCCATGTAACAGACAAATGTGTGAAATCTTTTAATGTAATACTGGTGCTTCCAAAAAAATGTCAAGTCATTTTTAAACATGAAAAGCTTGTAGTTTCTAATTGATGTAAATGTTGTTTCTGATTGTTACTGGTCATGTCGTCGTCATCATTAGGTGGTCTGGATCAAAGGTCACGGCCATAAGAGGATTATCGTTTTGAAGAACGATATGAAAGGTAATCGGAGCCTTTTCCATCCCATCTTCCTCATTCAGTCAGGTTAGGGATGCATTTTCATGATAAGGTTGTGTGTGTTGTTTAGCAAGGGTAAGCTCCTCCGTTCCCAGCAGCCCCCAGCCAGAAGAGAATACAGAAAGCCTGAGAGATGACACCAACACTATATCTGGATCCCAGAATCCAGGTAATGTAAATCTTTATACATTTTGGTAATTAACATATATGAAAACAATGTAATGTTTTCTTTGTGTTGCCTCCCTTTCCTTAATTGCTCTGCATCCATGTGGAACATTTTACACTTGTGTTTATCTGCTGTACCTGCACTTGTTTTATGCTTAAACCCCAGGAATGGCAGTTCTGCCGTCAGTCCCTTATTTTGGTTGAAATATTGATGGGGTGTAATTCTTTGTTTAATCTGCCAGGTGGTGCTGTGGAGTCAGAGCTGTTGTGTCTGACATCCTCTGTGGACCTGCTGTGTGGTCCTGTACCGTCCTGCTTACCTTCACCTCAGCTTTACCCGGACCCTGTTCTCCTCCAGCAGGCAGACCTGATTTACTTTGAGACACCAACAAGTAAGTGCTCTAAGTTTCTCATATTAGTTTCATTTTCAATCCTATATCAACAAATAATAATTTTGACAGTCGCTCTTAGACGTTGCTACATTGACTTCTTTTGACATAAAGTGCTAAACATTCATGGTTTACATGGACTTTAGTTTTTGCAATAATCATTTAGTTTTTCCCTGTTGTATGCATGCTTTTTTTTTTTTTATTGGAACCCGAATTGAGAAATCTGTATAATTTACATAAGTAAAAGGGGAGACATTTCACAGAGGGAACCAAAATACATTTTAATTAATATCCAACACTTGACACCTTTTCTGTCTATCATGAGGTGTTAACGTTGTGTGTCTGTGATTGCAGAGGGGGATGAAGTGGAGGAGCCTGGTAGAGCAGAAGCCTCTGCAGTCATTGAACCTCCAACGGCCTCCGACAACAAGACCCCCCTCTCCACGGACAGTCCAGGCCAAAGAGCTTCACGCAGCAGAATCAAGCTAGCGGCCAACTTCTCATTCACCGCATACACATAGTCTCATTCACACAAAGCAATACTAATTCACACGTGGCGTAACTCTCAAACCGAGAGTTGACCGGCTGCACTAAACACTATGCTGAAATTAGCCCAGAAGAGCGTTGGTATTGTCCCCTCCGCAGCCAGAAAGGTATTATTTGTTCTTTATCACCCGTTTCACCATCAACATTTTTTGTTCCGTTGATTTAATTCACAAGCGGTGTGCTCCCACAAAGATGCTCACCAAGCCTGAGAGTTTTTTTGTTTTTGCAGATTTTCTGCAATTCTTTATTTTTCCAAATTCGGCTACAGTAACTGAGTTTGATTTCAATGTAAGGGAAGTTGATTTAAAATCCAAGAACGTGCGTTTTAGAGACGTGTTCTTCTGCTGTTTCACAATGAATACAACCGAAATAGTTGCCACTGTTGAGACTCCAAATTAACAATATGGGAGAACTGCTAATAACCAGGTGTAACTGAAGGTTTGCTGAGATGTTTTTTTTTTTTCGTCAACCATATTTAGAAACCTTAATTGCCTCCTGGCTGTGTGCCCAGAAACAGAAAAAAATCATTTTTGTCCGTTTCAAACTTTGTAAATTCTATGTTGTCGGTAATCCAGACATGTCAATCAAACTGGCTGCTACGCATCCGCCTGTGTCATTGTTTTAGTCTTGTCTTGAGCAAATGATTAACTCTGTAGATTGCTTAAGAGGTAGCTTGTCTGTGAGGTATATTCTCATCTTTTGTCTCTAGCCCAAGGACAGTATTTTCCGTTCCGTTTCTATAATGCAGAGTACCCAGGAGACCGTGTGCTTAGTTTGGCCTGAATGTGTGGCGTATTTGGTGGCAATTCATTGATGGAACTGAAGAGTCACTGTTCAAATGGTGTCTTCTGAAATGGAAGCTTTGAAGAATCTTTAATGGAAGACTCTTCGAACAGTTTGGACCAGTTTTGGTTGACATTGCGACAATCGCTGCTCTCAGGTATTTCTTTTCTTGTAGTATATCGACTTAATTTATCGAAAAGGATTTTGGCTTGTCTCTCCGAGGCCAATGATGAAGAGAAAAGATGGCTCCGAAATACTCCAGCCGGGTGTGTGCTTCGGCAGCATGACTTGTCATTCACTTTGTTCGCCTTCGGCCAGCAGCTGTTGTGTTTGTGTTCTCTTAGCAATGTTTGCTCTGTGTGTGGTTTTCACTGGAGTAGGAGGTGTGAAATGAGCATGTGGTGCATAAATTAGTTTATGCATGGTGTAAGCCCAGGGGGAGCAGACGGGAACAGATAATACCTTTCAAGACTTTCTTTCAAGATTGGTCTTATTTCCACCATGTTTTTAGGATCTTAGAGTGCAGTTACCACAGAAAGGCTCAGGGTTTTTTAATCAACCTTGTTGCCGACAGACTCCGTACCAGTGGTGGTGTATTCGCCGTCTGTGTTTGTGAGTTCGAGGGGAGTAGTGCGCACTCCGGAGTCTTTATATAGTTTTTTTTTTTTTTTTTTTTTTTTATGACGTGGTGAATGGCTGTGAGGTTTTAGGGAGAGGAGATGGGCGAGGAGGCGATGCTCTGTACGGCGGCTCTGAGGAGCCTCCTGAAATGACTGTGACGTACATTCAGAGGTTCCCTCTGCGGCTCTCTGGAATCTGCCGCGGCTTTTACAATGGCTTGTATTTGCCACGGTGCCGAAGGAATGGCCGTCCTATCCACCCCTCATCCTCCGCCTCCCACATGGAGGAGTTTTTACTTGCTGTTGTGTGTTGGTTTTCCCAGTTTTCCTCTGTCTCAACTGTTTACACGGCTGCTGGCTGCCGAAGGGCCCCCAGCTTAAATGTGGCTGTCCATTAACTGACCCAGGTGCCACTGTTGAAAGAATGGGTTGGAGCCCATTCAATTAGTTTCTGTGGTGGCAGTGTTCGATTGTGCGCTTTCTTTTTCCACACTTGCCTCCGGCTGGGCGCGCAACGCATTCGATGTGGAAGTGTTCCACCTGCCATCTCATCAGAAGGTTGGACCCGCCAAACCAATTGTTTTTAATTAAGTCCGTTATCTCTCCTATGATGTTTTACCGGCTGTCTGGAAACCTCTTTGATGACAGAAAAGAGCAGTTTACAATAATTATTTAAGAATGGCCAATTATGGAAATTGATGAAAATGCTCACAAGCAATGTCTATATGTAAATTTGGCCTAATTAATGCATTACCTTTTGTGTAATTTGGGCAAACTGTAGCGTTCCTCAAGAGTACTGCGGTGGCAACTAGCTCGGATGTACATTTTAACTTCCCTATTGAAGCCTTCTCTTGTCGCTTGGATACCTCAGTGAGAAGCCATTGTACCTGTCCAAATATGCACCTCTGCATAGTTTTGGTTCATGAAATACATGTGAAATATTGTTTTGTGTTTGGTGAAGGGATGAAAAGCATTTGTTTTGGGCCCCCAAAGAATGTGTGTGTGTGTGTGTGTCTGTGTGTAATGTATGTCTTTCTGTCTCGCTTATTCAGTGACCTTTCTAATCAGGCAGTGCACTGTTTAAGAATCATTTCTAGGAACTTTTCTTGGACATCAAATTCTCTGTTAAACTCCTGCCTTATTATTTTTTGTTCATCTGCACAACCATTCTCTCTCCATTCACACCCACCCACTGTTTTATTGTGCCCACCGCACCATAAGTGGCTGTAGCAGTCGAACATTGATTACGGGACCAAAAAGATTTATGTTAATAAATGTCACAAGCATCATATCTGCCTGTTCTCAACTGTGTTTTGGGTTATTTAACGGCGTCAAGAGAAAGCCAGCACGTTCCTGAAAGATGCTCTTTATTTAAACATGTATATACAGGTCATTTCAGCTTATCTTATGCATATTTGTCCAATATTCAACATTAGGACTTTAATAAATTGACTACAACTACAGAATGCTAAGTTATCTGAAGGAAGGTGACAACACTTTGCTTGACATGAGTCACTAAAGTCCTAAATACACAAACGTACAACATATATTATACGCATTTACAAGGGAGTTGCATTCATTTCCTGATTTTTCTCATAAAAACGCAAGACTAAATTCAGAGGATGCAGGTTGTTGGCAATATTTGCAGTTTCCATGACGATGACTTTTGTCAAACTACCACTGTCAATATTTCCCAGTAATTGATGCCTGAGATGTCGGGATGGTTGATTTGAGGAATGAGTGAGTGGACCGTTTAAATTTACACCCTGCCATATATGCAAGTGTGGGCATATTCAAGTATTAATGAATAATGCATGTTACTAGTGAAAATTATGCAAGAAAGTGGCTCATATGAGGTTGCATTGCTGTTAGTATAAGCCTATTAGGAGTGTGATGTTAAAACACACACAAAAATGTTTGAGCCACAGTGTGTTTGAGACATATATTTCTCAGCTACAGTATAAAAAAAAATATCTGTTGGCCTGCCACCACGCTGGTTTACACTGTCCACTGAAACTGCCATGTTGTTAGTTTGTCTGGATCAGGTTTACCTCCCACTTGATAACGATGACTTTATGTGATAGGTTTCCTGAAAGTTAAAGAAGTTAACTGAGAAGAACATATTGACAAGAGGAAGTTGGATCCCCCCCGTCGGACAGAGACGAAGGATTAATGCTTCAATGTGTTGACATTGTGCTTGTAGTACTCTACCTACACATACTATTTATCAGGTAGATCATCGCCACCCAGAAAAGGAATGTTGCATAATGACACTTGTTAGCCTTGTTTAATCTACAATACCCATGTTCCTCTGCTTAAAGGCAGTCTTAACTTAAAAATGTACAAGCTGCACTAGTTTTGATTAGGGGTCAGTTTCCAAACTGCCGACTGAAATTGTATTTAAAATGACAAGCCTGTCTCTTCAACTGAGTCCAGGGAGCCTACGCTGCTAACTGGGGTTCTCTGTGTCACAGGAGGTGATGTATATGGCGTTTTTATGTGAAGTAGGGGTGATGTTTCTGACACGTGTGCAGGGTCATACAGAGGTCACTGTGGATTACATGACAGTGCACTGCGTGGCTCCACAGCAGTCCTTGATGATGGCCACTCCTGACTTGATGGATGGCTTGTTGGCGGGCGGCTCCAGGATTTGTCTCGTGGGCTTCGGGGGATCTAGCGTGAACAAGAAGGAAAGAGAAATGATCCCACCGTGGAAAACGGGAATACACACTACTCCGGGCTCTGCGAATGTGCGTTGTATTTATTATTCATGTTGTATTCTTGTACTCGCTCACTTTGTACATCTTTGAGCTTCTGCTCCAGAGGCATCAGCTTCAGTCTGAGAAACTCGGCCATCTCCTTGTCCTCTTCTCGCTCCCTGAGGTAGCATACAGTTGCGTTTTAGTCGGAGATTCCAACGTTTTTGGATACATCACCTGTTGGTTTTAGCTGACTTGGACTATGTGGCGAGCCGTTACTGGAGAGTATGGCCTTGTGCCAAATTCTTACCCAAATCATGGTTATTACTGTCAGAGTTGAGAAACTGAACTTTAGCCGTGTATCCTTTGGCAGACGGATACTCTATGGCATGATTTTAACAATAATACATGTGACAACTCAAAATGTGGCCGTAAAGCTTGTGGCTCAAAGCATCCTTGATTCTGATGACTTAAAAATAACATGACGGTGTATTCAAAGTTAAAGCCAATTTAAATTGTTTGAAGCCAGCCTTTGATTTTAACATCATTTTATGTCCCGTCTAAGCCTCCTCTACATGTCACACTCCGTGGGTTCTGAGGAGGAAGGTGTTGACCGTGCTCAGTCCTCAGTGACCCGCCCACTCAGGCAGCGCTCTGATGATGAAGTCACCCTGTCCTCAGTCATGTTTGTATCTGTTCCATACACTTACTCTAATGATTCTCCTCTCTGGGGGTGGCTGTGTATCAAATGTGGAAACTGTGGACACAGTTCAATCTGACACTGGGTAACGGGTAGACAGCTCCTGCTGACGTCATCGCGCTTACTGACTGATGGAGCCCTCTACCTTAATCTCTCCACCTCAGCGTCGTCCACTAGAAAGTCCCTCTTCTGCACTAATTTGTGGATCTTCAGGATCTGCTCCTCTTCTCTCTGCCTGTGCTTCTTGTTTTTTTCTTTCTCTGGTGGAAAGGAAGAAACAAACAGATGGATGTGCGAAAGGGGGCAGGTGCTGTACATGCAGTTAGTTGCAACAGGCCTTTAAAAAAGGCAGTAGGCTACAAGTCGGCTGGGTCACAAACAGGTTTTAGATTCAGTGCTCATGTGTTATTCATAAGAAATGAGGCACTGACTTATTCATGCAAATGCTAGAGTTCCCCTTTGGCTTCAGTTGGCGAAGAGAATTTGAATTTTGAGTCACAGCTTCACAAAGACTACATCAACTTTGCTTTGGCTCACTTCCCTCACCTTCACACTCCAGAACACAGTCAACACACAGAAATAGTCCACACATAGCACGCACACGCACACGCACACACACACAGGCACTTTTTCTGGCATCCTGGCCGCTTGGAAAACAGCTTTGATAAATGACTGCAAAAATCGTCTCTTTTTCCCATCTGGGAATAAGCCGGAGCGGTGCAGCTCCACTGTGTGTCCCCTCAGGGGCGGGACAATGTCAGTGGAGCAGGACAGGAAGCATGCATGGTCCGTTTGTCACGTGACAATGGAATGCCACAACCCCCTGTGGCAGCATGCACACAACCCCTGAGGCTCATGGGAATGTCAACGAGGGGCGGTTGTTGGCTGACGGTGTGCAGTCCAAAAGGACAGGGGGCCATCCACCCACAAATGTAGAAGTAGAAGTAGTATCTAAAGTTTTTTTTTTTTTTACAGATACAAAAATACAAAACTTAATTGTTGGCCTGCTAAACATGATATACAGGGTCTGAGTGGGTTTCCAAGTGGGCCTGGGAGAGGAGGACAGAGAACAGCATAGTCGTTTCAACTTGAGTATAAGAGTGTGCATTGTGTATGCAGTCCCACCCCATGAGGAGAGGACAGGTCATAATGAGGCTTTGTATTGAAATACGACCTATGTACCGTCATAACCCCTGATTATGTCTGTTCAGTTAATGGCGCAAGCATTAAAAACAATATATCTTTTTGGACAGTCTTGTACGCAGAGAATCAGTTCTAATTCGTTATTCATGGGGTCGTCAGTTTAGGGCTGTTCATGTGTTTTCATTTGCACATCCACTCACTCCTGCCATTGCAGATCTTGCCGAACCCTGCCCGGCAACAAGCTCATTCTCCTGACCTGAGCTTCCCCAGCCTTTTGCACATATGGTCCTCAGCATCCTGATCAGGCTCTCGATTATACAGGTAAATAAATATTGTCAGATTGTAAAGCCACATGTCCCGCTCTCGGTTTGGTGCCCAGTTTGGTGCTATAGTTCTTTTTTTCTTTTTTATCTCTCGTTGTGCGTGTGTGTTTGGGTTTGGGTATGTGTGCTTGAACAGTACCTGGTACTGCGACAATCTGCCTGAGCTCCTGCTTTAAGCCCATGATGTCTTTGCAGAGCTGAATGTCATCCATCCTTAAATGAAAATAAAACATGAGATAGAAAACAGTAAATCAGTGGCTTCCATCAGATTAAAGAGCAACAGATCTTATTAGCTGCTTCCGCTCTAAACGTCTTCATGTGACTGAAATGGTGTTAGTTTGAGTCACTCCTCATTACAAACCCCGGAAGAGAAGCATGCATGGCTGAAAAATCAGTTGGAAAGATTGCTATCAATTTTTATTTGACTTTAAATGCTTTAATCATTATTTTTTTATTCAGCAATTTAAATTGCCTTTTTTTTTATTGTCTTAAATCATACCAGTTTTTTTCTGTCTTTCCTTGCCTTTTCAAAACACTCTGAATGGCCTTGTCGGAATGGTGCTTTATGGGCCTTCTTGGCTGAATAATTGATAAATCAACAATTTATCATCAAGCTTGTGCTTGTTTTTTTGTTTGCGCCCCCCCCCCCCCCCCCCCCCCCCCAGACACGCACACGCGTCGCAAATAATGTGAGTGTGTACAGATGGAGAACATGCAACATAAATCAATCCACAGTGCTCTCTGACCCTCCTGCGGCCCTGACACCTCACCTCAAGGACCGCCACATTTTCCCCTTTACTTCACTAAGTCCCCCGTCCTTCTCTCTCTCCCTCTCTCTCTCCCTCCCTCCCCCTCTCTCTCTCCCCCTCTCTCTCTCCCCCTCTCTCTCTCCCCCTCTCTCTCTCCCCCTCTCCGCAGAGCAGTGACAGCTACCACAGATTTAACTCTCCCCGTGATTGTGCCTATGACTCATCCACAGCCGCCTTCCACCTCCTCCCTCTGTATTTCTCCCTGCTCCATTTTACACCACCCTCCTCCTTTCTCCCCCCCGTGACCCCTCCCTACATTTTTGTTGTCTCCCTCATTCCTTCTGCTTCACTCTCTCATTGCCAAATTTGGATTCCAGCAGCCCCTGCTCTCTGAAACTCCATCTGCTTGTTTGTGTGACTGTGTTTTTGTGATGTCTTGAGTCACACAGACCGACAACAGAGACGTAAGCGCGCCACAATCTTTTTGCCTCGAAATATAAAGTCCTGATGTAGAGAAATGTACACTGACACGGTATATATTAAACGGTCAAACCCTAAATGTACTGTGATACTGTAAATAATTGAGTGGATGAGTTGCATTTTTCTCATCTTATGACGACTTAGGGATTTTTTGTCAATCAATCGCCAATTATGTACAGATTATTTGATGATGAAAATAATTGTGAGTTGCAGCCCTGGTGTGTTGAACAATGAAGTGTGGCACCAGATCGGTACAGTTTATCCTTTTTACCACATTATCCCAAAAAAAGACAGACACCACATTCGTAATATAGACAGTGAGGGTTTAGACATTGGAAATAATACTGGGTGTCATCCCAAACACTGATCCATACTTCTGGAAGCTGTAGTTGATAGGGAGCAAGTGAGCTTATCATGGTGACTCACTGGACAGCTTTTGTCAAGCTCTCGGTTTAATCAATGGACAAATGGACTGCCTCTCTTAGTATCGAACAGTAGTGAAACAGCCCACTTATACCACAAAGAAGCAACGCTTTAATGCCTTTGCAGAGTGTCATGACAGTGACAGTGCCATGGCAACCAGGCCAGCCACGTAGATTCTTCTTCTTTTCTGTATGTGTTTTACAGCGGCTGCCATCCTTTGAGTTGGATTACCACCCCCTTCTATTTCCTGTCTTGCCCCCTATCATTCCTCTGTTTATTCCATTCCTTTAAATTCTCCCGATCTTTTAAAAACTTAAACCCCATTGTTTTGAGACACGTGTAGGTGTCTCAAAAGGTAGGGGAGTATTTGGTTATAATTGTTGTGAGATGCTGCTAACCCTTGGTGTTGCGAAAACCCGGAGACACTTGAGCACTTAGGCCACTTACATGAAGCGCAGCTCAGACTCCCGGCGCACCAGGACCTCTCGCAGGCGCTGGATTCGAGCCATCTCCACCTCGATCTCCCCTGGAGACAAGGTGCTCTCTGCCATGGACACGTCTGAATGACCTGAGATGACACACACACACACACACACACACACACAGTTAAAATAAATGAATATTAAATGAATAAAAAAACTATAAAGACGGCGAAACAGGGAAGCAAACATTTAGCTTCCTGATAGTAACATTTTTTTTCCCATACAAGCAACAGCTTTGCGTTGGTCGTGTCAGTCCACACACCTTGAACATTGACTAAACATTTGAAGCTTATTTGCTGGATAAAATTACAGACATATCTCACAACATATGGCCAAATATCTGGTTGATGTGGCACCGTGACCACATCTGACTTGTTGATGATGATTTAATTGTAGGTTCCCTTATTCTGCAATTTCATGTGACATTATCATCCAAGACTTAATAAATTCATTATTTTGATCCTTGGAAACTTTTTTTTACAGTATCAGCTTCCCGGCAAACACTCTTCTCACTTCCTCTCTTTGTGGTGTGTTCTTTTTCCACACCAGCCAGGCACATGTTATTTGAACAGAAAGCAGCATAGGATTGAAAGAAGTGATTTGAAGTTTACAATTTACAGCAGTGCCTCGGGAACAAGTTACAGTTTTCTTGCGAAAGGCATAAATCGCTGATTATATGAATATACACTTGTGACATTAAGGAAAAACTGAATTTAAAGGCACTTTGAGGCTGTATTCCAAAAACACACAGACTGGGGAACACACAGACCTCGCACTGCACGCTGCCAAGAGCATCACCGCAACCACTACACATCTATTACACTGACCAAACGCTTATTGCGCTGATCAATGCGCTGACCATTGCTAATGCTTTGGCACCAGGACTGACCTTATCTGCATTTGACAGCATACAATCGGCAAATACACACTATTCCATGCACTGTAGTACTGAGGAATCCTGGAATCCTGCGTTTTAGCACCTTTGCTGCAGCAGACAGAAGTCGGCACAGAAGGGCACAATGAGTTTGAGCCTCGCTGACGGTTAATCATCATGCAAAACTGTCTGCCGATACGAAAGCGCTTCACTTTGCACACAACGCACCCCTAACTCTCTGCCAAGTGCGGTCCAGAATGACCAATACAATTGCAATACACCAACTCAGTAATGTCGACACAACCCCCTCTCATCCGAGCAAGCCACTAACACAACCACAGGATGTACCACTTCATTAATTACCTAATTAAAAGCAGTTTGTGCACCAGGGGCATGTAGGGGGTAATGCCAGGCCATTTCAGCAAGCAACACTGCACCTCATATCACAGACAGATGCAAAACTACACACCTACTTAATTGGCTCGAATAACCTGTGTTTCATTAAAAGCAAACTGACTCAGTGGGGAGCTTCAGGATTATCATCATAAATGAGGACTTGGAAGTCTGGAGAGCCTGGGTTGTGCAGCGAATGTCAGCGTTTGTACGACATCCAATGCAGACGCCCCTGACACATCCTGCAGTCACACAGTGCACACAGTGCTGCTGAGGCCACTGCCTCCGAAGCACATTCCCCCTCCTCCTATGAAAAAAAAACAGACGGTGAGCAGCACAAAATGTTTTGCGCTGCTCAAAAAGTAATCACAGGTGGTATTTGTCTTTGTTGTTGTTTTTTGGAATAATGAGGAGATAGGGTGGTGTGTGTGTGTGTGTGTGTGTCTAAAAATATCCACCACATTTTCCCTCCTCTTCTCTGACATAATCTGGAAGTTTCTCCACACCCTGCACCCCTGAGATGCGTCATCCTCGGTAGAACCAACCAGGACACGTCAATCACCTCTGTCACCACTATAGGTTTCCTCCGTTGACGTTTGTCATTCATCCTGCTCCTCCTCTATCACCGGGGTATTGGTGTTCGGACAGCTTAACAGAAACATTGAATACGTCCGAAGGAACATATTAATGCTCTATTAATTCAGACATTGATCTTGCTAAATGTGGGTTTGTTCATCTGCGCGGCCATTCAGGTGGCTGCAGTTAGTGTTATTATTCGGAGTTCAAAACATTGAACAACAGAAGATTCAGTTAGTTGAGTTACTATCAGCAATCATCGACTTCAGCTCCTCATGAGTGAGAATCTGCGGCATTTTCCCATTGCTGTCACTGCAATTTCAGTACAATTGTGTTTTTAACTGGAGGTCAGGAGGAAAAACAAAGAAACAAGCTATTTTATGAAATTACACTGGAGTCTGGACATTGTTGTGTGTCTGGATGTTTCATGCCCAACTATAATCTGAACTGGTACTTGGGTTGTGATAAGCTGAAACACTAAACGTGCTGTTTGTTTCCGGACGTTTACGTTTTACTAAAAGATAGCCTGAACATACCTGAAAATAAGTGTTGTCATTTCAACTGAAATAGCCATGTTAATGTGAGATCAGAGCTAAACACAGATGGATAAATGGATGTACTTTGTGTATATATATATATATATACACACACACACAAATATATATCTATATCTATAGATATAGATATATATCGCTCATTTATTTACATTATTGTATGCATCAACTTGCCAAAACACAATCCTTGCATGTGAAAAACGCCTTGGATACAACAAGGATTCTGATGCTGATCCTGAAGCGCCTCAATCAAACGTGCAAACGCGACTTTCGAAAGGCTCCGGACTCTGCGTTGTCAGATTCCTGCAGGGTGCACACCGTGCGTTAAGGATCGGTGGGCCTCTCGCTGCTCGTGGCAACACGGACCCTTTTATGAGTCACTCGTTAACCGTTTCGACACCGCCGGCTTTTCACCGGGTCACAC
Organism: Colistium nudipinnis; assembly: GCA_016785305.1. Lineage (NCBI taxonomy): Eukaryota > Metazoa > Chordata > Actinopteri > Pleuronectiformes > Rhombosoleidae > Colistium > Colistium nudipinnis. The sequence goes on along the minus strand of JAFBJU010000340.1, from coordinate 590,273 downwards.
ACTGACACGTTAGCGGACTGCCGCCCATGGCGCCGGGCGGTGGTTCCTCACCTTTGTCCGTGGTCCACGCCGTGTCCGACACGGCGCCGTAGCTCCGGAGCGCGCGCTCGTTGTCCGAAATAGATTTCTTCATTTCCATGTCGGCGCAACGCTGGGAAACGGGATGAGGATATATCTTTTGTATATATTCCCTGCTGCTAGATGTACACGGCTCCTCTGGTGTGTGCTTTCACCCGGTGACAAGGCGCCAGCGACCCGAGACGTTGAGCATCTTTATTCAAAGCTCTCAGGTCCCTCGACGTGTGGATGGAGAGGAGAGGATGTAGGGAGCATGCGCAGTGCGGCCCGGGGATGCGAGGGCTTGGGAGACACCCACTGGCGTATAGATGACGTTAAACAAAACAATAAATACACAACTGCGTTGACGTTTATACTGCCACTGTTTGTTTGTAGACTGTCTGTGAATGTCAAGTTTAACACATGGTTTTTGTAAACCGATCTATGCGCAATGGCAGTTGGGATGGCTCTTTATGCATGTTGTCTCCAAAGTGAACATCTGGCTGCAGCTGCATGCTCATACAGGAGCCAAAGGTCAAGTAGCAGGTGTTTCTTCGTGGGGAGGGTCTGGTTTCACCAGGTAAAATTAGACAAATGGAATCTGGTGAGGAGCCTGCTGCAAAATTAGAAACAACGTAATAATAGGCGCCTGAAGCTTCTTCCTCCTCTTCCTCGTCTTTGAAGTCACAGAGCAAAACAGAGACACCAGAGAGTAAAAACACACAGGCTGCAGAATACAACTATGCAGCAGAATAGGCCTTTCACAGTACATGTTGTGCTTTATATATTCCCCTGAGAAATGGAGACAGAGCTGCAGTGCCATGTAAACGATGACTAATACATAAGAATGCGTCCTATTGAGCACAAGCGAAACAAACCCAAGATGCACCTGTGATAAGAAGCCATCCGACATGTGATGAAACTTAGGTGCAGGTCCATTGTTCATTATGGAATATTTGGTGAAAATGTGTGAAATGGTTTTCAGCACACAGAATCGAATGAGGGTTTTCCATTTATTCAACAATAAATAGTGTTTATCTTAAATGAGCATTTACAAACAGTTTGACTGTACAGTTCAACATGTTCGAATATCTTTTTCACTACATCATGATAGTCTAACTGTTGTTCTTTGTGATATCAATAATTAGTTCAGACATATTTTTTAAATGTTGCTATGGTAAGATTCTATGTTGAGCTGCATGTTGATTTCAGTTTTTAATATGAACTAAGGATTTTTTCACTGATTTGACCTTGAGGTGAAGGCAGCACAATCACATCTAAATAATCAGGACTCAATTAACAAGAAAGAGAGACTCTATTAATAATATTAAGTTACTATACTTAAGAATGCAATTTAAAAGTCTTGTAATCAAACAGCAGTAGTGACATTATTTTCAATGTTTTTCAGTGGCTCAGTTCAAACACTTTTATGTTTGTTTTTCTTCTGTGAGACACAACAAAACAAAAATAAATATATCAGAATCTTAGGTTATATGTTTGGAAGTTCAAAAAGGTGAATGTGTCGATGCTAATTATCAACCTGAGAGGAGATGATAGAAGTTTGCCGTGAGCCTTAAAATGAATGACAGTCAGCTTTTGCACCGAGCTGTGCGCTATTTATAAAATGACCGCCATAGAAATGAAAGTAGTGCAGGCAGCTGTTGTTACATTTCAATGGTCACTGTTGAGAAGTAAAAAATGTGCCATTTTCACGTATACTGAAACACTTTTCAGTTTTATCTTCAAGTAAACGGATGACTGTGACAAACTTCCTCAATGGTTGATAATATTAAGTGCATACAATTCCTTACACTAAATATCCATGTTTGTATATTATTATTAGTATGTTTGCAGTGTGCCTGTGTAACATGTAACCTGCAGAGCACTTACCCATTGGCGATCAAGCAGATAACAGTATAAAATCTTAGTTAGATAAACCGAGATATTGAATATTAATAATTTAGTTCATAATCAAATGTTATGGAGCTAATTTATCAGCTGCCTGTCCACACAGTGGGAAAAAAGTTTTTTGTCACAATCATTCCAGACTGGAATGACACTCACTTTTCACATCAACACAGCTGGAGTGTTGTGTCCCAGCCTTCAGTATTGTATACAAATAATAAAGACCTGATAAGAAACAATGCATGGTGAAGAAAATATACGCTAAATATGAATGTACTGTAAATTCCAAAACCACCTTATAGCATTGTGCCACATTTTTAGGTTGAACCCAGTGAGACTCTGAACTCTAACCTTGCCAGTGTAACATTAACCAGTAGAGCTTTCCACTGGCCTGGGCCCATCCTGTTTAAACCGGTGTTTACCAGTTCATCTGTGTATGTGTCTCTCTCTCAATGAAAAAAACGTGATTCTGCCTGTTTTTCACTTCTGTGTTGATTTAGATGTTACCGTTCCATCTTTGACAGCCACTACCTTTTCCTCAGCATCTGCCTTGTCCTCAGGGGATTTGGCTTCCAGCTCTTTAGAGGAGAAGAGCCAGGCCAGGGCGGCCGCGGCCGTGCCGTCGCCGCTCTGCTGAGAGAAGCACAGGAAGATGGCCCAGACGAAAGCGCAGCAACCGGAGAACGTGGTCCGCACGTACAGGGGCACGAAGGCAAAGTTCAGCAACTGCATGAAGGAGATTGCAGTACATAATGCATGTGATTAAATATTCTTTATAGAGTATTATTATATTACACACACACACACACACAAAGACTAGGTTGGTCTTATGGTCTGGCTTGAGAGTAAGGGATTAAATAAAACGGTGTTATGTAATAAAAAAAGAAAAAAAAAGAGAAGAAAACTAGGGTACCGTAACTTTTGTAAAAAAAATGGGGATCACTTAGAAGGAATGCGTTCTAAAATGACACCCGTGCAGTGGGCACACTTTTAACAACGTTACGACATAATGCCACAACAAACAATTACGTGACATCCGGCTGTGCTCGATTCGATTGAAAACAAAGCGTGAGCTCGGGACGTTAAAACAGTCGCCATTTATTATTATTCATCATCGGGGCCGCGACTGGTGGGGAAAATGCCTTCGCCAGACGTGTGACTTAAAGAAACTTCTACAGGTAAGAAAGACAAACAGCTGACGTTTGCCGAAATGCACAGAACCCAGTACGCTGAAGCTAAGCTAACCTGTCACACTGCGAGGGCTACTGCTGATTTACGACTCAAAGATAATTGGGACTGTAGGTGGTAGTGAGTCCTGCCAAGCAGTGATAACTACAATCCACCTGACCCCTGAGTCATTAGTTCCTGAACCACTGAGCTTACATTTTCTTCACCACAGACAGCACTGAATGATCATCCGCTTGGGATGTTATTATTCACCTGCATGACTGGCCAGAACATCAGCCCTGTCTGAAGAGAGACAAACACAAAGTTCAGTGACCGAGCAGTATGTGACTCTGAAATATGCATTAGAAGGAACCAGCGTTTTCCAAAACCATATATTACGTTATACATTTAGCATCATCATTAAGAAATTGATATACGGTTCCTTAATGGTTTCGCAATTCTGTGAGCGTCTCTTCTTGATTAGAGGAGATGCGGGGTTAACGTCACACCATGTCACCGCTCGATCCGCGGTACATTTGAGCAGAGCAATCACTTGGAAGATGTTTCTGGCAGGAAAAACACCCTGTGACTGTAGCGGCCTGTCTCTGCTCCTTCTCACCTTGTAGGTATTCAGGAACTTTTCTCTCCAGTCTTCAAAGATATCATCTTTGCCCTCCAAGAAGCTGACACCTGGATGACACACAACAGGTAAGTGTTCGTTTTGTGAATGCAATGACTGCTCAAAACCAGTGGAAGTTACCATTTACAAAATGGTATGTTTAGGGGCAATAAAGGAGTAAGGAACACAATGAATCACAATGGCTAGCAGTGTGTTGTGGTTCCCCACCTGCCATTACTCCTTGAAAGCAGTTCAAACTCTATACTCTATATTTAAACATGTTCATATCAGAATTTGATCAGTGTCAGTGTCATCCATGTTGTTTATTTTCAGGGCATGTTATTGATGTATTGCAATTTTAGTTTAGTTAGGTGAGTTCTTTTAAGTGTAATTACTTTTTTTCCCCACATATATGAACTCGTACAAGAGCAAATTATAATTGACTAAAATACAAACATTTGAAAGCTTTCGTGACAGGCGATATAATACCATAAGTAAAACTAATCCTTTGGGCGAAAGCTCCCGATGATTCGGATGATGTGATATCTAACGTGATCTGCCGGAAGCACGGTGAAACCAGTGCCTTTCACGTGACCTCTGCGGTTAGTTCGTCGGGACAGTGCACAACAGCTGGTCTTTACACCGCATATAAGGGTCGAGTTACACATGGACAGATTACGCGATCGACCTGTGTAGAAGACGGTGGTGGCCAGGGGCGAAGCCGTGCTCTGGTCCAGCAGCAGCTTCCTCATCACCATACCGGCGGAGTTACCCGGAAACGTCCGCTCCAGGAAACGCATCCAGAAGAAATTGAAGTTGCCATGGAAACCGAACGCGACCACGGCGACGTTCCTCGTGTGGCTCCAGTCCATTTGGTCCCTACGCGAGACCCACTGGTGAACACAGTCCCCGCCGGCGAACAGACAGCCGTACAGCGTGACGTTGGTGACCCACGGAAAGCGGCGGACATGTTTCAGGAAGGCCTTTCGCATGACTCCGTACCTCCGTGGAATCAAATATGAAATGGAGACAGATGTGCGGTTTTCGGACGCCAAGGCGACCTTTACCCAATCTACTGTTTGTTGCAGCTAGCCAAACGTGCTTCTTCCCTTGTGTGTTGTGGAAAGGGGCATCCTTTAAGTTCCACTCTGAATCAGCATCCCAACCAGCCGTTACCGAACGTCATCGCAGAGGTGATGGATACCGCACAGGACCGTGTGTGTGTGTGTGTCGGTGATGTAATGCGCGTCACACGAAGTATGGTCCCACACAGGAAACGCTCCTCCCGCAGACACGAAGCTTTCACGAGCCGGCCGGTCCCGATCTCTCTCTCTCTCTCCGTGAAATGTCTACACCTCCCGTTTACGTAGGCATAGCAGAGTAGAGCTACAGGGCGGAGCGACGCAGAAAACACGTGGAGCTGTCACTGTGCAGCAGTGTGTCACTCGAAGTTACTTATTAATTATTACAAGAGATTGCTACGTGTTAGGTCATAGATTGAGAAACATGTTGGAACCTGCTGGATTTCAGGGAAATTCCCACTCTGACTTAAACAAAGTCAGAGTGGTGACATTGGCATTCAATTAACATGTGTTGTATGGATGCATGTAGTGTATGAAGATTGCCTTCGGGACGTTTTTCAGACCTACTGCAAAAATGCATTCACGCTTCTTCCGACACAACTTTACTTTACTCAGCAAGTCAGTCTAGATTTGACCACATTTATTTAGCAATGGGTACATTTGCTCACATGCTGCAGCGAGTATCAATGAATGCTTTGGGCACCTTTGCAACCTTCTGAAAAGGCCGTAAGCCGTGCATGGTGTCATTTGATTTTTAGCTTTTGCAAAAGAAGGTGTGTCATCCCCTGGAGATTACCATAAACACAGACACATGCAACTTTCTAAAACATGAATAGACAAATATACAGCTTTATGTTCAGTATGTAATAACATAGATTTCATTCTCATCAGGAAGGTGCGATAAGAGAAACGTGTTGTTTTTAAACTATTCAATAGTGCAGTTTAGTAATTGCTTTTCTCGCTGTTTTAATCAAGGTGAAAAACGTAAGTAATTGCTACATTGTTGATTTTTCAAATTCCCCTAGCACCTGGCAACAGTATGGAGGCAATCCCACTTCAAGTTGATTTATATTATGTAATCGTAAAAAAACACTAATACAAAGTTCAGCATTAGTTCTAAGGCTAAAGAAACCGCTATTATTTTAAATGCACATAAAGCAAGACAAAAATCAATAGAGGGGCAGAAGGTACAGAATAGGCAAGTGTACCGTAGAAGGACAGAAAAGCACACAAGGATAATTAACTTGCCTTACTGCAGCACAGCACAAGGTGTAAGGTTCAGATTTTTACCACTTCATAATAGTGGAAATGAAACGTTACAGGCACCAACATAATCACTTATTCTTCCTCTGTTCCATTGACTGGACCAGCCAGATGAGTCAGCAGAGCCATTCAGCAGACATGTGGTCCAGCCTCGGGTCACATTCTTGTTAAGACACAATGAATAAAAAAAAGAGTGGGTGAAAAGGTCACAGTGTATCCAACACGCAGGCAAAAATAGTCCGGTTCTGTGTTAATGTTCAAAGAAAAACGGGAGTAGGCCTCTATGACTGGACAACCCTCTCCCAGTCCCCCCTCTCAGTCCTGTGGTAGAGCTGCGGTTGACCCCCAGGAAACAGGCTATCATCGTCGGGGTGCTCTAACAGGAACTGAATGGTGGACTTCATGTGCTGCACAAAGTGCGGCGGTTCAGCCATCGGCGAGGTGGATAGGTACTGGAGAGGAGACAGACAAACCAGAGTCTTATAATGTTTTTCTGGAAGTTGCTTGTGTCAGAACAGAGTGAAAATAATGTTTTTCAAATATATAAATCAATGAAGAAATATGCATCGAAAGGGAAATAACTTCAATTACCTTTAAAATTGTGTCATCGTCTTGTGACAACCAGAAGGCAATATCCAGATTTGGAGACCACTTGCATGGGCCAATTTTTACAACTCCCCGACTTGAGTCGTATATGTCAGCCATCTACAAGGGAAAAAAAGTGTCAGCGTAATGAAAAGTATTGTATTGTATCATTCTACATGCAAAAACTTCATTTTAAGAGTTTTGTTTCGAACCTGTGGAATTTCCATTATCTTTTCACATGTAATACATTAAGTGACTAATCAATCATTTATCATATTTAGTAATATTGACAATAATCATTAGCTGCAGCATGACCCATAAAGTTGGGTTTTTATCACACAGGAGTGGATTATTTCCATACACACACATCCATAATATTAACAGAACATTTATTTTGAACATTAGATGACCTGTCCCCCAGTGAAAGTCCGTGCTGAGCGCAGCTTCTCTGCAGGTCCTTTATGAGTGAATGATGAAGGGAACACATGCCCTGTTTTAACATTTACACCTATGCAAATAAGCAGACACCATTTTAGACCACACAACATTAACACATTGCATTCATAATGCTCAATAACATCATCATCACTTACCTAGTCCATATACTATTGGTCTATTTGTCCCATCAACAACAATGTCGTTCATTTCTACAACAGCAGGCAATGGAGACATTAATTGTAAGGATATTTCTACACAATATGAAAAAAAGTAATTCCAAAAGAGTATCAAAGCTACCTGTGATGCAACATGTTTCCAGATGGATATCTTCTTTCTGTTTCTGGAATGCTGCTGTAAAGTGGAAAAGATGGTTTTAAGTTTTACAAACACTGTCATCACAATGTTTTACAGTGAGGCATTGTACAATTAAAGTAGTATACCCAGAATGCTAAGGCTGAGTTTATGGGATGTCTTTGATTCGTCGTTAAACCCCCCAACAAGATGTAGTTCCAGCCTTCAGAGAGGGAAGGAAAGAAAAGTAAAAGTAATAAAAAATTAAATAAATACGATTTTCAATCTGAGTGATTTGCACTCAGTTTGAAAATGAGAGAGAGAGAGAGAAAAATTACTATGTGCGTATGTGTGTTTCATACCTGCCCTCTTTACTGATGTCACTCAATGATGTGACAGCTTTCACAATGTATGGGATTTCAGACCAAGTGCTGGAACCATCACAGTGAGCAAGGCAAACAGCTCCGCTTCCTGAGAAATAATAAAACTACTACAATTGTCGCATTTGGTAAAACACACAGACAGAATAAATGTAATGTTACCGGTGTGTCGCAGCACGACCAAATGGCAGGTTGTGGCATCATCTGATCCAATTACTGAAACACAATCTGTGGAAAACAGGAATAGAAAGCAAGTGCTATAACAAGAATCCAGCACTGTTAACCTTATGGACCCTTTGGACATCACTTAGTGGTGTTATAATTGCAGGAGTTGAATTACAACAGTAAACCAGTCTGACCAGATCACGTGGTGCTGCTTGTTCAAATTCCAGTCTTGCAGCTAAACCGACTGCATTAAAGACAACAGAGGGGTTTAGTGCTAGAAAAATCACTAACTCTCTTGCATGACCGATTTCCCCATTCCTAGATTGTTAAATATACATTCAAATGACTTGTAACCTTAAAGATTCTAAATCTCAAATAAATGTTTTAAGCAACAAGATAAAATAAGGGGCCTTGAGTCATTTGTCTCTGAGAAAGTCTTGCTGCATGACTCAAATTGCATTTAAGTGAGATGAGAAAAAAAAGGGTTGATATTTTGATGGTCTGTTCACATCATAGAGCTTTACTCACCGTCTGCTGGTGTTGTTGCAGCAAACTCTCTTTGTTGCACATATAAGAGGCATTTTGGGTCGACATCAATAAGTGGCTTGGAGCGAAATGCTCTTGCGTTTTCCTGTGACATAGAAGCAAATAGTTAATTAAAAATGCCAATATTTAGCGTCAGCTACTGTGGATTTGTTACAGTGAAAGCAATACACTACAAGTGACAGTTACTCCATAGATACTAATAAGTTGTGTTATGGTAGGTCTAATTATTGTTTGACTGCAGCATTTATCATATTTAGACACATACAGTCACAGAGACCGAAAAGACGGCCTCACCGAATCCCTCTACAAACACAATCAACAAGCTCCTCGTCTTTCATTTTCCACATTTATATGATAAGATAAGCATGAGTCATTTAAGTTTTCAAACAATTCTTTAATGGATTTTCTGTTTATTTTGACCTTAAAACCTGTCGGGGTACATGTTTGCAATAAGTTTAAATTCTGGAGTAATAGAATACAGTAATTTGATTATTGGATTTACAATATGCACCGACCCAACACAAATCCTGTTCATGAATGTACAGACCAAACCCTCTTTAGCTTTATCTACCAGCTTGTCATCGAGTCTTTTCATACGGAAGCCTGTTGAAAAGCTAAATAAAGCCACGATCTTTTTCTTGTTCAGTTGTTGTTGATCGGCAGTTAGCGAACAGATTTTTTGTGCATTACCGCCAACAAATGCAGTCACAGAATACTGACTTACATGTCAGGAACGCAACATTACCGAAGCCCGCTCCAACTTTTACGTGCATTATCCTTGGCCACATTTTTGGGGGGGAAACAAACCTGTAATTGTGGATATTTGTCGAACAGTTCCGCTGTCGCATGTACGCGGTCTAGTCCTCTATTTTTAATTAACAAAGGCATTTCCTAAAGCAAGGTCCACTGCCTATTACCATGCCATTACTACTTTATATATTAATAGCTTAATATCTAATATTTTCCATAAATCGCCTGAACCACTAGGATAGTGCATCGACTTGATCTTCCGGTTAGTTTCTTCTTCTACGGTTTCTCTGTGGGGAAAAAAGCTTCAGCTTGCGTTACACCGCCACCGAGTGTTAAAAAGCACTAACGCGTACTTAAAAAAAAACAAGCTTACGTTCTTTTTTACGTAGAGGTTACGTAGACTTACTAGTTGAGTTTACGTCGTTAAAGAAGGCAGGGAAGGAAGGAGTGGTCCATGTAGCTCTGTGACGCATGGAGTATTTCAAACAAAGTTCTTACTTTAACGTCACTGTCAGTAACTACACATTTAACTGCAAGCTAATGAAGTCTCGAGCATTTGTTTAAGCTTAAATTGCGTTCATTTTTGCACTTAACGACACAATAAGTAAACAAAAGGCCAGTGTTTAAAGTTAGCCAACAACAGCTCAAACGGCGAAGGGGACAGCAAAGTGCCAACATGAGAGGGGGTTCGTCCTACGGAGACAGGGACAGGGACCGCGGACGAGACAGGTAACGTTTTAGTTTATACTTTGGAACCACTGAGCAAATATGTACCACAGAGTTAGTGCAGCTTAATGTCTAGACTTTGCGGAATTTCTTACTCAAGGCCGCGACTGCGAAAAGATCAAAACTTCCTACTCGGTGCTTTTCTGCATATTATTTACTTCCACCGTAAACATTGCACAAGTAAAATACGAGGCAATGGTCATGTTGTTGATTAGCACGCTAAGCTTACTGCAGTCTTTATTGTTGTTGTTGTTGTTGTTGTTGTTGTTGTTGTTGTATGTTGACACTCACGAGGACTAAAATGTGATTTTTGCACATCCATCTACTCTCAAAGATCCAAAAGGATAATGTGAAAACATGTTCATAAAAAAATGAAAACATCTAATCTACAAATGTATTTAGACTATGTGCTTGGCATTCCAGATTGTGCGTTCTTTTGTAGGAATTTCCCTACAATCCAGTCTTGAAGTTTTCCAATGGCATTTGGGAACTAAATCTGTTGTAATAGGAAAACGAAAAATGTTTTGTTTGTGGCGCACTTCTCATGCACCTGAGACTCAACTTGCAACATCGCTACAATGAGGCATGTTGCTGGTAGCATCGTGTTGTTGTTGTTTTTTTCTGTCAGGGATCGGATGCACAATCCAAATGATATAAATATAAGTGCATCCAAATAAAGACGTGACGTGAATGAAGAAAGCCTGCTCCAGAGTTAATGCAACCTTAGATGTGTTTGATTCAGTGTAAGTCAAAGTCCAGACTCAAATCCCATAGAACATCTGTGTAGTTAGCCATTTACAGATGCTTCCCATCCCATCTCAGCCCTGGTGGAGCTCGAGCTTGAAGAGACGTATACAAGCAGAGGCGTCGCAACGGGGCAGGCCAACTAGCAACTGCCTAGGGCCCCGAGCTCGAAGGGTTTCCCCAAAGACGGCTGTTTACATTGGTCCACAGCAAGGACAACCTGAAAGCCCCTTAAATGACTTGCCATGAGGGGGCACTGCAATGAGACGTTCAGGAACCCCCCTATAGGGGGCCCCATGGTACTTGGCCTGTCAAAAGCTTTTTTTTTCTATATATATTTTTTGCCTGGGGCCCCCAGAGTGACTTGCAACGTCCCTGTATACAAGACAACTTATAGTTGTAATTGCTGTCAAAGGGGCTTCAAAAAATACTAAATTAGATTTTTTTCATTTACAGCAATTAATGAAACCTTTTGGCTAGAGTGAAAATTGATGGGCAAAAATGAGAAACAACACAAGAGGACCAAACACTCTAAAGTGACTGTGAGCTGTTGCATGTTCTACAGTACACTGATCTGCAATTGGAGCAGAGCATTGGCTGTTCAACATCAACATTTAGCTGAAAATCACGTTTATGTGTCTGCCTAGACAGTGACATAAACTGGATATTAAAAAGCAAATATGCCTATTATTTGGCAGCAGTGCAAAACATCATCACCCTGGTAGAGCTCTCCAAATACAAAAACAATTCAACGTAAGAAGTTCTCAAGCGCCGCCCTGTGGACTGCCTCTCAACTTCATTAGAACACTCATGAGGTATAATGTCTGTAAGTGCAGAGACATCTGGCCGTTTGCATTCACCCTTAAACATCTTGGTCAGGTTGAATGTAATAACTGCGGTTTTGAAAGTCATTCCTCAATGTTCATTTTCTCTTGACCAATATTTCTCAGGCCAAGGTTTGGGGCTATGAGTGGTCGTGGTGGACCCCCACCAATGAAGTTTGGGAATCCAGGTGAGCGTCTCCGCAAGAAGAAGTGGAACCTGGACGAGCTGCCAAAATTTGAGAAGAACTTTTATGCTGAACACCCTGAGGTGCAACGCATTAGTCAGGTACATTTGATACTTTATCTAACATCAGATGGATGTTATTCTGAAAAACTGTGCTTCATGTTAACCGTGTTTAAATATCTGCTTCCCCTCTGTTGTTGGTGTATCCAGTATGAAATGGAAGAGCTTTGCAGGAAGAAGGAAATCACCATCAGAGGGTCTGGCTGTCCAAAAGCTGTCACGGGTTTTCACCAGGCACAGTTTCCTCGTTAGTAAACAATACATTCATCTGAATAAAACAGCTGTAAAAATCAACATCATTCAAAGCACCGATGATGAAACTAAACAAAACTGTCTGTCTCTCTGTCTGTTTATCAAGAAAATGTTGTATAGTAGTTAATTGTGTTTTATAAAGACTAGTGCTATGTTCTACCTTTCTGATGTAATGACTTATTGATTGACTCCCTGTTAGAGTATGTGATGGATGTCCTGATGCAGCAGAACTTTAAGGAACCCACAGCGATTCAGGCCCAGGGTTTCCCGGTGGCCCTGAGCGGCAGGGACATGGTGGGGATTGCACAGACCGGCTCTGGAAAGACACTGGCTGTAAGGATACCTGGCGATCCTTATATTGCATGATGATAATTAAGTTAATTCGATTTAGAAATATTTTGACATAGCATATTCTACATACTTGTCTTGTTAACTTATTGTCCTTGTTCCCCGCAGTATCTCCTTCCTTCTATTGTACACATAAACCATCAGCCCTATTTGGAAAGAGGAGACGGTCCAATTGTAAGTACCTACCCAAAATGTGTTACTAAATTGGGTGAAAATAGTGTTTTTTTAATGGAAAAAAAATGGGAATGTCTGTAAACCCCTCATTCTCATCCTTCTCCTCATCCTCATTTCTCTGCAGTGTCTGGTGCTGGCCCCAACCAGAGAGCTGGCTCAGCAAGTTCAGCAGGTTGCATACGACTATGGAAAGTCTTCCCGTATCAAAAGCACCTGCATCTATGGTGGAGCACCCAAAGGACCACAGCTCCGAGACCTGGAGAGAGGTGTGTGTGGTTGTAGAAGGACACTCAATTCAATGCATTTTCTAAAAATATTTTTTATTATTATTCTATACTCATTATGGCGTACCCATCTTTGTGGTATGGAACACTGACATGCATGGTAGAACCTTGTTGTACATTATCCCCGTGAAATGGTCTTCCCAGGGTAAAGACCGGTGCTTGAGCCATCCATCATCTGCTCTGTACATAGACCTTCTCCCATATATTTATACTCAGTTTCTATTGAACTCAATAAGCCAATAGCCTTTACTACTTCAAATGCAGTTCTAGGAAAAAGAAGAGAAGATGAAAATGTTAAATAACTTGAATGCCTCTTGTTCTAATTTCATCTGATCTTCTTCTGTTTGAAATACATTTTACAAACTCAAATACTGTGTTAAGTTTAAAAATAAGCTTTGTGTTTCTTAAGTGCATCTGTGGTGCCAGTACATATTCAGTTCATGGAAAAAAAAACAGCTGTATCTTCTTTTGCACTTCCACCATCATTCAGTAATTGTAAGACGACTCAAAGGCAAAGCATTGTACGTGAACAAATCAGCAAACAATCAGAGCATGGCTGTAAGGGAAATGTTTTTTCCCTTTTTGTCTTTTATTACGTTGCTCTCAAACCTTTTTTCCAACATGGTGGTTTTGTAAATTCTCAGGTGTTGAGATCTGCATCGCCACACCTGGTCGTCTCATTGACTTCTTGGAGGGGGGAAAGACTAACCTGCGACGCTGCACCTACCTGGTGCTTGATGAGGCGGACCGCATGCTGGACATGGGCTTTGAGCCACAAATTCGCAAGATAGTTGAACAAATCCGGGTAGGGGACCAGCTTATTTGCAATGACTAAAATATTTCAAATTAAAGTGGCACATATAAATCACCCAAATGCGTTCTGTTCTTCTGTCCATCAGCCTGACAGACAGACTCTAATGTGGAGCGCCACCTGGCCAAAGGATGTGCGGAAGCTTGCCGAGGACTTCCTGAAAGACTATGTGCAGATTAATGTTGGAGCTCTGGAACTCAGTGCCAACCACAACATTCTGCAGATTGTCGATGTCTGCATGGAGACTGAAAAGGACCAAAAGTAAGGATAACCACAGTTGTCTTACCTACAGTGTCATGTCATGACCATCTTCGATTTAACCACCCTAATAGTGTTACATATCATGAGCTACTTTTAAACAGGTGAAATTGAAAAGGTGTGAATGTCTTGTAACTGTCTCTCCCTGTCAACAGACTTCTGCAGCTGATGGAGGAAATCAGGGCAGAAAAAGAAAATAAAACCATCATCTTTGTGGAGACCAAGAAACGTTGTGACGATCTGACCAGGAGAATGAGGCGGGACGGGTGAGGAATAACCGATAATATGACGACGCGACAACGATGATATGTCATCATGGTTTTCAAGGAGCTTTTCAGATTGTTCACTAAAATTGGAGTGTTGTGTTCCAGGTGGCCAGCCATGTGTATCCATGGAGACAAGAGCCAACCAGAGAGAGACTGGGTCCTCACTGGTAAGAGTCAATGCATTTCATTTCTTTATTTTAAATCATTTTCTTACCTTAACCGGAATATTAATGAACAGTTAAAATCCTTTAGTTCCAAATACAGATCATTAATTGGTTGTAGGTTAAAGTTACTCATTCACTCCCATGCAAGTTGAACACGACGTTTGATTAAGGTTTTTTTTTGTTGCTGATATTCCTCCGCTTATTTTGTTAATTTCACAGAATTTCGGAGTGGCAAAGCTCCTATACTGATTGCTACTGATGTCGCCTCACGTGGTCTGGGTATGTCTCTTCTTGCAATCATTTAAAAGCATCATATTTCAATCCCACATGTTCTCTTCTCTGTAGGTTAAAAGCTTTCTTTGAATTATAGAATAATACCTGCCAACACAGTCATGATGAGTGCAAATATAGCTGCACTTCTTAGCCAGCAAATTAACAGGCATTGACACCCTTAATTAACCCACATACTGTGAATGATAGCTAATTGAAAATTAATCCAACCCCCAACCCCCCCAAAAAAAATAACGTTTTTATATAGGACATAAAAAAATAATTTTCCAGAGTAAGCAGTAAAATATGTAGTAAAATGTTAAAATACATACATATATAATCACTTTATATTCAATGCTATACCATGTTGTTGGTTAGAGCAATATATTTTGTCAAAGGTTTGTCCATTGTATTACTACCTGACAGTTTGAGGAACTGTAACCTCCAGATGGGAGGCTGCAGTGCTTCTTCTGGTCCACTCGGTTTATGGTCTGTTTCTTTTTACTGCAGTTTAAAAAGCTTCCTTCAACTGGGGCTCTTTGGCACGCTGCCTGAAAGGAGAGGTGTGCGGGGGCAGCCTTTTCTCATGTCTCCTTTATGGTGTTGGTAAAGATTTACTGATGACGTTGCAAATATTACACGTCACCATGCGTAAAGTCATCAATTGTGTAGTTGTCCAATTGATTTAATCTTGGAAAATAAGGCATAAGAAAGGCTAGGGTGGCTTATTTGACATGTCAGCCGTCAGCAGGAGAAGTGGGATAAGTGAAGTGTCTTTGATTTGCCTAAATTCCTATGACCATATCCCTGTTCTTTTTCCCCTCTTCTCCTCTCAGGGTTTGGCAGCACACGGCAGCTGTATCAGTCTGCGCTGCTGTCAGTGCCCCTCTCATTCACGTAGTCAGTAGAGGCTTGACTAGTTTTAGAGGGATTGAAGCCCCTCTTCTTCTTGGGTAACTTTAGACCCCCGGCCCCCGACCCAGTACTGTCAGTTTGTAAATCCAACGAGCCTTCCTTGGGTGAAGCCTGAGGTGCCTGTATGTCTGCCCATCGGTCCGTCCCAAAAAGCAGACAGACAGGAGGGGGAGAGTTACACGGGCTCGTCTGGATCCAGTCCTGGCCAGGGTCTGAGGAGGGTCCTGCAATGCGGCGAGAGAGAGACAGAACCAGCCATTGTGTCTGTGTGCGTGCCTCGTGAGGTTAAACGGTTCTGCTCCCGCCTGACGTTGCTGGTGTGCACAGAAAGTGAGGGATGAATCCTGTCTCCCTCCCCCTCAGCCCCACCCTGTGAACCAGGACTGATCAGGGGGGACTGCCTACCTTTGTAAAAACAGCTCGAAGGGGGTAAGTACCTCACCGCCCCTTTCTCTCAACTCCTCCATGTGCTCATAGTTTAATCAGAGCATAGTACAGTGTATTCACGGAACAGTTATTTAGTAAGACATGGTTGATGAAACAGCTTTCCTCTGTCATGACGGAGGGGAAAGGGAGACATTTTGATCAGCAGTGCTGTCAGAGCCCCACCTCTTCTGTAATGAGAAACAGACATGTTAAACACTCATCACAGCGGTGTGAGGAGTACAAATCATATACCTCAATATCAAGCTCTCTGTAAGTCAAGTTGGCATGAAATCATTTCAAGTTCAGCTTTGCATTTGATAAATGAGTTACAAACGTGTTGAACCGGGAAGAAACCAGGGATATGTGCAATAATGCACAGCAGGTAAGTAACCATTTGATTGTTCTAGGCTTAATTATTATTATTTTTGTAACAGCTGAAAAAAGTTCATTGTATTTTACTTAAATGAAAATCGGCCGTTCTTGAATTTGAATTCTAATGATCAAATCTTTCTCCAGAATGGTTTGGCCCCGCTCAGATAAGCCCTTCTCTTTTCCTTTTGCTCTAAAACCAATAATTCTTTACCCAAAAGATGTCGAAGATATCAAGTTCGTCATCAACTATGATTACCCAAACTCCTCTGAGGATTATGTCCACCGTATCGGACGTACGGCCCGCAGTACCAACAAAGGCACCGCCTACACCTTCTTCACCCCAGGGAACCTGCGGCAGGCCAGGGACCTCGTCAGGGTGTTGGAGGAGGCTCGGCAGGCCATAAACCCAAAACTGCTCCAGCTGGCTGACTGCGGCCGTGGTGCAGGTGGAGGGGGTAAGAACAACGGTCAATCATACTGTAGAAGGGATTAAGGTGGATATTTTGAGGCGTGTTCATAGATCTACAGGTTGAACTTCGTATTCATTTTGCACTTATTGTACCCTTACAGGTGGCAGGATGCGTTATCGTGAAAGCAACTCCAACAACCCTAACCTAATGTACCAAGAGGTGTGTGACCGCCGCATGCCCTCCGGTGGAGGTGGCGGCGGCAGGAAAGACAACCAAAGTGGCCTCAGTCGTGTCAACAACCGTGGCAACCGCAACGGGGACCGTTCTTCTTCCTCCTCCTACAGGGACAGAAGCCGTGATCGTAGGAGCAGCTACAACTCGGGCTCAGATCACTACCAGAGTTACAGCGGGGGCTACAACCCTCGCAGCAGCACCCAATCTGGAGGTGGTGGAGGTCAGGATCAGTCTAGCCAGCCACATGGCCCATTTATCCAACCTTCTCCCCTTGCACCACCAGCTGGGGGGCCACAGCCCCTAATGGCCCAGCCGTTTGCATCAACACAGGCCGCTCTAATGGGCTTTATGGGGCAAACACCATATCCTTTTGCTTCTCCACCCCCTCCACCTCCAGGCCCTGCACCTGCCCGAAAGTAGAATTATGAGAAAGCAGCAAGTACTTTTTGAAAAATCAGGAATATTTTTCTGTAGAAATTGCCTTTTGACTTTTACGTTTCTTTCCACCCTAGAGCACTGTCCAAAGTCTTGTGCAGTTGCTCTTTGACATTTTTCATAGAGGCAAAACTTTTTACAGAAAAGGCATTTTGCTGTCCCTCTGTAGTGTAAGCTGAGCTTTTTATCATCTGAATTAGGATTTGGTTAGAACTTAGACGTTTGGTGAACCGGGCTCAGTGTCATGTGAATAAAAGGGCTGGCCTATGGGTAAAAACATTTCCTGAATAGATTCAAGTCAGTCATAGTCATTGAGGAAGACTTTTGTTTTGACTTATAACACATTTTGCAATATTGCAATAATGCAATAACATTTATTTTGAGTTGTGTGTTATCTTGTGCGAAGTGTCCAAATGTATTCATCTTCTGCAGTTGTGATGCTATACAAACACTTTCTTTTTCAAACTGTCACACTAGATTTATATACATTCTTCAAGCATGGCTTTATTTTTTTCTGTCCCGTAGCTTGTCGGGATGGATATCTCTATATTAACTTGTAACCTATACACGGCTTTGATGAACAAATCCGTTAAGGCAGATTTGTTTTAATGAAGATTGTTTGAAATGCAGATTTTGTTTACTTCCTTTTTCATTCATGGTGTTCTTAACTGTTTTCTCAATAAACAAATGCATGAATCTTCGTTTTGTTTTCTGCTTAGCAAGTTAATGATCAAATTATTTGCACATCAGGTTTGAGCAGGTATTGGGAAAGTGGGTGGGTATGAACGTGCACTGTAGCCCCGCCCCCTTTCCTCCCGGAAAAGGAAAGAGAGATCAAATTAAACACACCTGTGAGCAGCTAAGGGGGTAAATCAAACGAAGAAGAGTAACACAGAGGGAGGGCCACAACAGGTGGATAACAATTGTGACTCGGATGCAGGCAGCAGGAGACCAGCTCGCACAGGTGCAACCCAGAAAGGTAAGGCTCCTCTTTACCAGAATCTCTTGTAAGATTCAGAAGTTAATTTAATTTGTGTTGAGTAATTTTGCTAAGAAAAAATATATATATTTACAGCATTAAGGTTACATATTTCTGGTTAAGTGTATTATTTACGTTTGAATATTTTATTTCGTATTTTTTATGTCTACCACAACGATGTGTCGAGTCTGCACCTTTTGAGTATTTGTTTCCCCCCCCGGTAGAAAAAGTGTTCTCGTTGCTGTTGTATCGTGAGGAGAGCAAGTGTGAACAGTCTTGCCCTCTTAACTACCCTGCAAAAACAAAACTGAACTCAATCCAACACACTCACTCACTTACCCCGTGTTATAAACCTCACCTGCTACCATCTCAACATAATTTGGTATTTGGATCATAACCTTATTCATATATTGAATATTTGGCTAAATTAAGGAAATCTCAATTGCCAAAAGACAAAGACTGTCGAATAATATTTTTGGTTTGTCGATTTATTTTGGATTCTAGTTAAACTATACACGATGCTTATGTGATTTGTAGTGTGGATAGTGAGTTAAATCCGAGATGTAGTATAAATAGTTAGAATTAATAATTGTGTGACAAGTTTAGTAGGTAAAATGATTCTGTCTGGTGCCTAACATATTTTTATACTGCTTTTGAGCGTTAAATGTACGCTACAAAGCGAAAACACACATTTGAAACACATTCAGCAGTAAGTGTCACATTTATTGTTCATTATACACAATGGCATGAAGCTTTTATTTACAGTAGAAGCACAGATGGGAAGATTGTACTTCCTTCCCTCAGAGGTGTATTCAGAAAGTACTGAGATTCA
This sequence comes from Colistium nudipinnis, assembly GCA_016785305.1. Taxonomy (NCBI): domain Eukaryota; kingdom Metazoa; phylum Chordata; class Actinopteri; order Pleuronectiformes; family Rhombosoleidae; genus Colistium; species Colistium nudipinnis. The sequence continues at coordinate 571,057 of JAFBJU010000340.1, read as the reverse complement.
CATCTTTTTATTATGTATCAGTCTCAAGATTGGGGCTGCAGTAACGTGTGTAGTTTTTTCCAAGTCATTTGTTGTGATCTCCTGGTCAGTTGTAGTTGAAAAGTGGCATAATATCTGGTCCATGGTCCAGAGCTGGGCAAGCGTTATGGCACTGCATCCACCATGCTTGATTGTGTTTGAGTGAAAGGTTCTGCAAACATAGAAGGTATTTAAGTATACTACTCGTGTTTCCCAGTACTAAGATAGTTGAAGTGAAAATATGCACCCTTATATGAATCATGGCATGTGGCTCAGGGGCAGTTGTTGCATCAGACAGTCGTGTGTTTGGATTTAAACACCACGATGACACGCTCACTTTGCTCGATAAGATAAGAAGCAACATTTACAGCCGCGGTTGTCATCATCCCAGCAGCAGGCAGACTGGACTAATCTGGGCACCCACAAATTACAACTAATCCTGTCAAAAGATTTGCTATTTTCCTTTCGGAGGATGACACTTGTGTAGATGGATAAAGAGATGCCTGTGGTGAACTTGTAGCTTTGGCAATGAGAAAGGGCCAATTTGTGTTCATGTGTGAAGATGTATGAGTATGACTTTAAAAGCTGCTTGTTAACCGCCCCCAGTGCATAGTTTACATTGTATCATGGTAGGAGCACAAAGGTTTGTTATTTACAATCTGGTCAAATCAGGAAAGACTACAAGGTTGTCACTGAGGCTACTGTTTGTCTCATTATTGCTCTTTTCTGCCAGTTCTAGATTATTTAAAATATCGTTAAATAAATTAAATGGCTGATTTATAATATTGCAAATAATGGCTCTGTACATAGTGATGCTCTACCAGGATTTTTTTACTTGCGAGTACATCAAATCAATTTACCATTCACTATATCTTAAATCAATCCCTCATATTATAAATTGAGGCTCTAATGGATCTTTGCCGGTTTCATAACTATTTGGAGTTTCACAGATAATTCAGAATCTTATTTGTAGCTCTTCCACTAGCTTTTTTTTTTTTCAATCTACACCTATGAAGTGTCCATATACCCATGCTCCAGTCAACTCAGTTACCATCAACATTCAGATAATTCTCTGGCATCATTTGATGTTTCATTTGAGTTTTTTTCTCTCATTAAGATATGAGCACAGGAAAACAGAATCACAGATCAAACCAGTCATTTGTATACATATATGTACAACGCAAATGAAAATCAAAAGTTCCATCTCAGGCACATGTGGTAGAATCAAACTGGATGGAGGTCACATATATCTATTTTGGTCAATCAACAGTAGAAAGGCATTAAATGAGGCAAAAAGAAAAAAAAAATTGTGAAATGGAATGTTTCACGTGCAAATTTAAACAATAAGTGCATGTTTTGTCCAGGAAGTAAATCTCCTAATCATAATCCTGAGCGATATATGTTGATTCGAAGTATCGATCCATTAATGACACATAAAAGTGCAGGGATAAAATCTAAATTTTCAAGGGGCCCTCCCATCACAGGCCTCTTCCACAGACCCATCATAGCAGGAATAGCACAGGTATAAATAATGCAATTTTGGCTGAATCCTATGTAGCTGCTTCAGTTTCAGGACCCTTGAGTTGTGTGCTTACTAGGAAGCCGAGACACTGTTAATGTTGCTGCTGTGAAAAGGCCTCAAGCCACAGCTTAGACACACAACACGCAACTATAGTTTTTCTATATAAATTAGAGAGTTTTAAAACCAAAACCCCACTTTTTTTTCAATCATGACCCTTGGATAATTTGGTTCTCCCAGTACAAACTTGCGATTAATTCCACACAATCTGATTCGTCTCCATTGCTTAAAAAAGAAAAACTGCTATAATGATGAAAACATGGGAGCTGACCATTACATTTGGATTTTGATTATTTCCATATGCAAATCTCACAACTTGGCAAAAAGTAACAATTTAGATTGTTAACTAAGAGGTTTTACAGTAATGTGAGCAGAACACTATTTTTGTTCCATCCACTGCTACACCACCTTCTGAAAGCTGCAAAGTAGTGTTGTAACCATTGAGAAACTTAACAAATCTTTCATTATGGGATAATCATTTCACTGCTGTATAGGTAAAAGAATGACTCGTGTCATGATTTCAAAACGGACAGTGTTGATGGACTGAGATAAAATGACTCTGAATACTCAAAATAAATACTTGACACACAAGTTGTGACAGTACCCTGAATGTGTAATATTATGAATCCCAAGTCAGATGCTTCAGACTGAGTGTTGGGTCATGAAAAAAAATAATAGAAACATCATCAGATGCCAGCGGTTACATGTAATTCACATGACATGGGACCAGCAGTATGTAAATCGGATAAATGCACACATTCAGTTTATAAAAAGGCTTGATTTGCTCTCCCAGAAGCCACCGTATTGAGTCAATCTTTCTGACAGTCTTCTAAAGATCTCTGTGCCAATTGATGAAAGGAGAACAAAACATGAATATGACCGAGAAAGGACAGGAAGGCTGTGAAGGAAGGCACAAGGTAGAAGCTGGCTCCCACAACTGGTCTCAGGTCAGTTTGTCTGACCAAACATGAGAAACCCCTGACGTGTTAAGAGGCTGTGTGGCCTCTGCCAGTGATGAGGGACAACTTCAACCTCTATTTAAAGGAAGCAGCAGATCAGATGAAAGGGGGGCGGTCCCTCTCACTAAAGGCTTCCCCAGGTGTTAGGAGGGGGAAACTGGTCCACATCACCGGATTCATCGCGACTCTCATCCCCCAGGTTGAATGTGAGTTTGAACCGCAAGCGTACCTTTTCCTGAAACGAAAAAAATGCAGTGCAAATGTTAGTGCATTAGCAATGATGAGGCAATCTCGCCGGAGTTTCCAGGAACAAACAAAAGTTACCATTTACCTTCAGTGAAAGAATATTTTGTATGCGAACCGACCTGTGAAGTAAATTTCCCTCCACACAAAAAAAGCTAATTGAAATGCATGCCAGTCTTCACTGCCTTTTCTGGACGCATTGCTTAATTTGCATGCATGTCACTGCTTCTAACTTTGAGACAGTGAAATAGAAAGAAACCAATGGCTAAATGTAAATAGGGCTGCCTTGGGCGTGACGCAAACTTAAAAATCGGTGCTTGTCGTGGTGAAAACTTCAAAGGTTAACTTAGACTCGTAAGATCGCTAAAAAAATATATTTAGAGTTATGAAATGCAGCACAATACATTGGAATGCTGACACAGCATATGAAGACAAGCAGATTAGCGAGGATGGAAGTGTACCTTCTGTGGGTTAGCCAGCAGCAGGATTTGTATGATGGCAGCTGGAGGCAGGATTGGATTGAAAGCGGGGAGCTCAGTACTGGAGGGAGGCTGCAGCTTCACTTTCATTACCTAGGCAACACAAAAATATACACTTAGGAGGCTACAATAGACATTTTTAAAGCTACTCTTATCATGTCAAAACAATCCGACAGTTTAAAAGGTGAAACATCTACAGATTATCTCCCAAATATTCTGTTCCCCTCAGCTTTGCAGAGCATTGTGGTGCTGTTTGACACAAAAGTGAACGTTAACTTAACATTGAGTTAAGTTTTGATTTACTTGGACTTAAAATTAGCAACTAGTTGTATACATGTTTTCCTATTTAATTAAAAAAATAATATGTTCACTGGTTGTATCTTCTATAACTACCATAGTATTATTGTCAATATCATTTCTAGGTGGCTGAATGTTAACACTCCAACATGTCACTAATACTACCGTCCGAAATGCCTCTGGTACGTGATGGGCTCTGGGACCTACCTGACATGTTATCATCAGTGTGACGAGGGCATAGCTCGGACCTACCTTGGGCACAGCTGCCTGAAAGCGGATGTTGGAGACAGGAATAGGGGCAGAGGACAACATCGAGATGATCACCACCAGCACATCCGGTCGTGACGGTGGACAGTCACGGGCAAAGGTGAACAAAACCCTGAGACTGTGTTTGTCAAATACAGTCACTGGTAACAGGCTGCCTGCAATATAGGTGCAGACAAAAAAAAACATCAAAATATGAGAGTAGAGCGAAAAGTGCACCTAAGGTGGTTTAGGTGTTATTGCTTGTGCTTACTCAGTTTGATGGATTCCAGAGGCACGGTAACATCCGCTAGAGAAATGCGTTCATAGAGGTCAGAAGCAGACGTTGAGACTTTTTCTGGAGCCGCGGGGCAGGGGTTGGAGAGGAGGAGAGTGTCGGGCAGCTCTGATTGGATGGGCAGGCCTGACGTGGGCCCCATTGCAGGAGCAGAGCAGGTGGTGGTGGTCGCAGGAAGTACAGGCCTAGAGCTGGTGCTGGACTTGGTCTGGAGATCTCTTAGACTCACTCTGGATTGCGGTTGCATCTTATCCCTGCATGTAAAAGTAATACGCATCATGTAACACGAGGAGTGCAGAGGAACATGCAACATGTATGTCCATTACACTAACGCACGGTTACCCCTATTAAATTCCACTTAAGGGTTTGTAGTGTGTTCCACTTTTTGAGTTTAATTCCTGGCAATGACACAGTCATACTTCCTTCCACTTTATCCGTGCGTTTCTTTTACCATTTGACCTGCTGGCTCTCTGGAGGCAAGGACTGTTGGAGCAACGCCTTCCCCAGCAAATCCAGCTCTTCCATGGCTTTAGGGGGAGCAGCGGAGCCCCCAGCCGGTGGAATCTGCTGAGTTTGCACCACAGCTGGTAGCAACACTGGTAGAGATGGAGCAGATGATTCTGTGCTATCAGAGGCCTGAAGGGTAAAAAAGGTTAGAAAGGTTAAAGGCAGTTTGTGTGAAAATGATATCTATGTGCGTTTTAAAGACACCCTGGGTATCAATTTAAGTTATCACAACATTTGAAATGGTAGGTTCAAAAACTTTGACTTTCAATGGCTCTTATATTACAGAATTTACGTTCCTACAAACGCAAGCTTTTATGTGGGAATGAAAATCATTTTAAACTTGCACCTGAAAAGAGCTCTGGGAGTCGGCATTTTCTGTTACATTCAGTCCTAACAAAAAAAACAAAACAAGGTTAATTTGTTTCCAGTGTTAAAACATTATAATGTTATTATGTCCAAGAAAAAAACAAACAATTCACTGCGTACTTCAGAAAAATGCAAAAAGGTTTGTGTAAGTGTAAGCAGACTGGGAATGTGTCTGACTTTGTTGTGGTATGGCTTGCTGTGTCTGTGTTCCTTTGAGGATGCTGGATTTTAGTGTGTTAGCCAACAGGTGGGCTCCATCCCAACCACAGGAAATAAGGTGCGACTGTGCTCTGCAGGCTAAACTCTGCCAATACTGCCAACTAAACCTTTTTAAACCTGTTTAAAAAAAACAGATGTGTTTAAGAACCAACTGAGTCTTATGAGCAGTGAGCTGTACTTACCCAGAGACATGAGCTCATCATCCAGGAGGCTGACACACATGGTCTGAGTCAGGGTCTGGAGGCTGGGGGGCTCCTGGGAGGACGGTGCCGTGTTGGGTGATGCGTTCAGTCCCATCAGGTCAACCAGTGCTGAGCTGCTGCTATCTGATTTGGATACAAGATGCACCTCAGTCCTTCTATAGTCCATAGAAACGTTTGAAGAATGTTCCGGCCATAGTTGCTGATGGATGCAAAAACCCCAGTGATGCATGAAAACATATGCACCTACCTGGTTGTGAGGGCATGGCTGTGCCGTCATTTGTCACTTCCTCCCCCTTTACCAGCTGTCTGTACAGATTAATGACCTGTGTCAGGCTGTCATTGGCCTGTAAGATATCCGCTGAAAGCAGAAAACTAATAAGCATCATCAAAAGGGTTTTCTACACATGCTGCGGAGGGAACCAGTATGGGGGGGTGGGGGGGGGGGGGGGGGGGAAATTGGAAAAAGTTGTGTGTTTTGANNNNGGGGGGGGGGGGGGGGGGGGGGACGGAAAATTCATAAAGTTGTTCTCCTTAAATAATAACACATACTGTAACTTACCCAGGGCTTCATCACTGTCCTCCGTGTCGCTGGCTAATCTGAACAGCGTGGGCCTCATCTTTTCGCAGCGCCGGTACAGATCCTGAAATTGAAAGCCCGTTAAAGTCCTAAACTTTCCCATCAACTGAGTCGGAGCTTGAGTTTTTCCAGCTGAAGCGTGCTTCAATGTGCTGAGCTGTGCTCACCCTAATGAGTTCCTGGTTGCTCTGGGAGCAGCTCTCCTGGTTGTAGCCCTCCAGCAGCTGGCTCAGCAGGCTGACACTTTCCTTCACCTCCTGGATGGCGTTCACTCGCTTTGATACTTTCTCCACTCGCTTTTGATCCTAGGAAAAAGGGGCGATATGCTCAGCCAAGATTCAACTTCTTAATATAAAACCAGAGCATTATTGCTGATCTTTAAGGCTGTATTACAAGCACGATTATGGTTATATTCTAGTTTAAGAGTTAATCACAGCAAATATATCTACAATGTCACATTGTCATTTGTATTTTTTATTTTAAAATGATTAACAAGATTATCAAGAATGTTTTATAGACTATGCACGTAATATCATGCCACAGAATGGGATGGGCCTTCTAACCCAAAACCTGGGCATATACAGATATACGTATAGCACATTTGGCTGACAAAACTGACTCACTTCCTGGACCATTTCCTTTATGAGCTTGTTTGCCGCTCTTAGATCTTCTGGTTGAGTGCTGTTCAATAAGCGTGACAGCATCTACAAAAACAGGAAAGGACAGCAGAGGAAGAGGAAAGAAAAGAGGAAGCAAATTAGTAAACCACTGGTCCTGCCACCATTTTCACAGGAACCTGTAAGGATTTGACAAATAAAGATATTTACGGAGCAGGAATTAAGATAATACGAAGAGCATCTCTTTTTAAACCAGTTTTTGACGTGGTTGACATCATCATCGTCACTCATACGTCATACCTTGGATTTCTCCTCATCCTCAAAGATGGCACTTTGGGCTCTGGGTGAAGGGGAGAGGAGGGGTTTGTCATCAGGAAGCCCAGGATCCTGCTTGACAATACCTGGAAGAGAACAAGGACGGCAGTTAACCTTCTACGTCAACAGGACAGTTCCCTTTTCATATATTTATACTATATACAGGACTCATGGAGAGATTATATGGAATAACAAACCTTACATATAAACACACGGTGGCAATCGAGAAAATTAGCTGCAGTTATTTGATGATTAGTACCGATATATATAAATAAATAAAAACTAACCCTGTTTTTTCAGCATCTGATATGCATCTGCTATCTTGTTCTCATCTGGCAGCTTCACTGTCCAGCTGTAAATAATTTCTAACACCTTCTTCTTCACCGTATCCGGAGCCCGGGCACCTAAATACTGCAGAGAGAGAGTGGTGATTGTTTTAAAGAAATGTGTGGATTAGTTACTTTATATATTTAGAAAAATCTCTTCTGATCACCTGAACTGCTATGATTTTTTGTGATTTACTCTTGTATGAACAACATTCATACTTTGATGCAAAGATTACATGGGCAATCTCTTGGTCATGGCCATAACATAGCCAAAAGTTCAAATTGACTGACAGCCTTAATACAACATATTATAATTTGTAAGAGCTAAACTCTAATAGTAAACCTCCTCTTGGAACTATTATATCTGATCAAGAATGTCATTGCTCTGTTATTTTACCTGTTAATTATCCCCTACAAAAAAATCATGTTCATGTATAGTGAAATGCAGCCAAACTGCTCTCAAAAAACAACAATCATTACCTTCGGCGAAACCACCTTGATCAGCTCATTAAGAAAGCGAAACTTTCCCACTTCACTGTGAAATCGCTTTCCACAATTCTTCATGCATGTCTCAAGAACCTGGGAAGTAGACAGAGCTGACTGGTTTCACATTTCATACACGGATATTAAGATGAGATACAGCATGTTTAGGCCTTTTGCAAGCCTTTGCAATGATAATACACAGAACATAAAAAAAAAACACCCAAGTGAACACTGAGCTTCAAGTATTTCAGTGACTTACTGTAAGTGCTTGCATAGCCTCCCATTCCTGAGGGGACTGGATTTTGTGGGCCAGAAGTCTAGTAGCAAGCTGGGGACTGGTGGATAAAAACGTATGTTAACCTTCAGCTTGTTAACTGACAAAAGGGGGTCAGCATGTGAGGCAAAACACCCATGATCCTGAAAAATTGTCCTGCTTATAGGGGAAATGTTTATCCATATATTTTAAAAGCTTTAAAAAGTATTTGGACAGTTCTGCACGCTCTAAGCTTCAGCACATAGTATTTTTGTTTGGTTTGAACAGATGAACGTACTCAGTGGGGGGATAAAGCCCTTTCAAATTTGGGGCAGGCACAGCTGGTTAATGTTGGAAAAAGTGCAAAAGGAACGGCTGAGCTTCAGAAAATCATCTCATCTGTCTAACATAGCAGAGGTTTGGTTATGGCTTAGGCATATATGGGTAGTGATGGTCATGACATTGAAATCGAGGATTCTAGTGACAGAAGCAACAGGTTGAACACCGATGTATTACGAAGCCTTGTTCGTGCTCAGATTCAGCCGAAAGCTGAGATGACGTTTCATCATTCAGCAGAACAACGATCCGAAACGTAGGCGGTGAGCAACTGCACTCAGAGACATAGGTTAAAAACGGAAGGTTATTTCTGTGCTGTGTGGGAGATTTTCAGATGCTCAACCGCAAACATAGTGCTAATCTGTTGTCTAGATGAGGTTTGGCGCAGCGTTTTTTTTAAACTGTGTGTGTGTGTGTGTGTGTGTGTGTGTGTGTGTGTGTGCGCGTGCGTGCGTGCGTGTCATTCGTCGCCACCGTCATCTCACCCTTCTGGTTCATTGTTGAGCTGATCGCAAAAGCTCTTGATGCTATCCCAGTCTTTTTCCTTATTCAGAGGGTTGGTGGCCTTGTCTGCACAAAAGAAAAAAAACACATCGGGCCCAGATTCAGCATTTTCGAAATTCAGCATCTTACATGCAAGAGATGAAAAAAATATCAAACATGATCCTTTTGACATCCCAGTCTTCTCAGATAGTTCCGTACTGGTGGGAAATTCCTGCCACACCTCTCAGACGGACACCAGACAGTGACAGATTACACACTGGGATTTTACAGGACCTATGGCTTTACTAAACGCGTGTGATCCCTGACTGCAGCTGTAGCCCCTGGTTGTTTGCAGTATGCAAATTATGAAATCCCTGTCTTGGAACAGAGTAGGGCGTCGTGCTTTCACAGCGATGCGAGAATGGATCATATGGCTTATAGCAGAAGTGACGGTTCCCTCTGATTCGTCCGACATGTCAGGGTGGCAGCGAACAAGCGAATTAGTCGTGTGCGCATTCAGCTGGTCTTTGCTGGGGCGTTTAAATGCAACTGTCACGTTTACGTGGCATCACAGGAATAAAACCGTCAACTTGAACGAAACGTGAGCTCATAATGCGATCACATTCCGGCAAAAAGGTGATTCATGATCCGAGCGAGTTCCTCGACGTCAAAAGAAAGCACGACATGGACGACAGCAACGTATTTATACAAATTCGAAAAAAATAAAGACCCATATCCCACAACTCTGTCTCTGCTATGACTGTGAATCTGTAATTAGAATGAACGTTGACTTACTGATTCGAGACTGCAGGCTAACCTCTTCTGGAGGCGCCGCCGCCATCTTTCGGGAATAAACAAGCGGACAGTCTCGCGTGATTCTTGTAAAGTGTGCGAGAGAGTGTGTGCGTGTGTGTGTGTGTGCGCGCGTGTGCGTGAGAGAGACGGCTCTGCCCCCCCGACAGGAAGCCAGGAGGTTCGACAATATGACTGTGAGGAGGGTGACGGACACACTGCTCTTATGGGCGCAGCTAGTATGGCTCGGCCGGCGGGCTGCCTTGATTAGCTTAAGTAGGATGTATGTTTTAATGTGTGTTTTAATACGGTTGTCGCAGAGATGGCCAGCGGTAGTTAGGCGCAGTCCTACGAACGTTTTCTCCCGTGTTTGAAGAGCTTCTGCAATCACTGCACCCGCAGACGAAACCCCGCGATGTGTTGCCCGCCTCAAGGAGTAAACCGTCGCCTTAGCATCGGCTGAGTGTGCACCCTCTCTCCCGCAGGCAGCAGCTGACAGCCGGGTACCTTAGCTAGGCTAACACTTGCTAAGTTAGCTTCGTCAAGAACTTTGTGGGCAGTCTACCGTTTTTGTAGCGCTGGCTAGTAACCGTGTTTTTAACCTGTGGTTCAGGTCCAAATTCTCGATGCTGCCTTAACGCTTTTCGCTGCCCGTATGCACACATTGGGGAGACCTATGTCTGTTATTGTTGCATAAGTTAATATCCATCTGGCGAGCCGCGCTGGTCTTTTTAACGTGACTCACCGGCTGTGGATGAATGTAACGTATCGCAAGCTCGGGTGTTGCCTGGCTGTCCGCCCTCCTCACTGAGACACTGGCGTCGACTCGCTCATGACTCTTCATTGTCCCCTTGCGAATCAAAACGTCGAGTGTACTTGACAAGAGCACTTTGATATCTGGGAGAGCAGGATGATGGGATCTCTGAAGGCTCTGCAGGAGTGGTGTCGGATACAATGTGAAAACTACAACGATGTGGAAGTAAAGGACATGTCAACGTCCTTTCGGGACGGTTTGGCATTCTGTGCCATCATACATCGTTACAGACCAGATCTAATGTAAGTCATCTTAAATCGTACACCTTATTCCTGATTCTGATTTAACGGTTCTTTCTGCTCAAGGTTATTGCAAAAACTTATCAGGGTTGTGAAATTAGTCCACCCTGCATGTTATAAAAATGTTTATCCATATGTTTTATCACAGACAAAATCGCCAGGAAAAACATTATTTTTGTGGAGTGAGAGGTCAGTGTGCTGTAATTAACCCAGGCTGACAAGCCTTACCCTGTCTGTAACAACAGCCCCCCCCACCTCTCTGCATTTTACACGCACACACACACACTCAAAGTCCAGAAGTCATCACAAAACACAACACCACTGTCAGTATAATTTACCACAGTGTGTTAGTGATGAGGAAATGATGACTGTCCACAGAAAGTCACTTATTATCTCTCATTTGTCAACTTCCAGCTGATAGCTCACTTACAGTTGATGGGTGAGCCCGACTAGCCTTTGCTCAATCACACAAGAAGTGCAAAGAATGTGTATTTCATTGATGGGTCGCATGTGTCTTTCAAAACTTTATCTCCCAGATAGGACGTGCCTTCATGTGTATGGTGATGGTATCTTTCTTAGGTGACTCCTTTGATTCAAAAGGTGTCTATTGTTGCCGTGTGACAGCAACCATACTTGGAAATACTGACATGCCCGTGGCTCAGAATGGAGATGCATTTCTGTGGTAAACCACAATTCCTGTGTTGCATAATGTGGTTATAATGTTGCCCTGTTTTACCCGGTGAAGGTAAAGCTGCCTGTTCAGCTGCATCAGGATGAGTGGTTTGATTCTGACTGCAACAAGTCGGTGAACCTAGCTGATGAGGATTGTGTAAAAGCATTCGGTAAATGAGACGTTGTGTCCCTCTTCGGTCCCGGAGGAAAAGCGTGGTGTGGTGGAAGGATTTTAGACGTTAAGCGTCTTGCTCATGCTGTTCACTGCCCAGGTGGTGCCGGCTTTTGTGCTCAAATTGGACTATGCTCGGGTGGCAGCAGAGCAGACCTTTACTGGAGTAGTCACAACTCAGTGAAGTGAAATATATCTGCATGCACATCACAGCAGTAATGCTAAAAGTGTGACAGCAGAAAGACACCCATTTTTTTTTTTTGAGGTCCCTCTCCAGTTTTTGTCCCAGCATGCCTCCCTGTCCAGCCCTCTGCCCAGTCACGGTGCTCTGATCCAGACAGACAGTCCGTCCGGCTAATCTGCAGCTGAGACCTCCGCCTGTCAAACTTGATTTACCTCTGATGCTGGACCAGGCCAACGTATAGCCACCCTGCACTCAGCAACCAGTGTATTCTCATCAAAATACATTACAGCAATTCGGAGGAGAGACGTGAGTGCAGCAAATGGCCTTGTCTCAATTTCGTCAGCCGAGATCCACCGAGAGTCACTCAACGCACTGAACAGGGAGATGATATGGCTTCTAGAAATCATCAATGGCCTAGTTAGTGGGGCAGCACAGGAACAGTTGCATTCAAATTCAGTTGTTTAGATTGACTGCATGTAATCAACCCCTATCGTGCAAGTTAACTCTACAAACTCAACTCATCTCATCTACCTTGTTTTTGATTTTCTGTCGCTTCTACTAAAACTACAGATTTTTCTGTACTCATAACCTGCAAACCCCAATCTGTGTACTTGGCACAGACTTTTCAATTTGGCTCAACCAGATTTAGCAGATATACTGGTTCTTCCAGGTTCTGATCATGTGGACATTAAATATCTTTTGCGCAGGGCGAACACAGACACGCCACTCCACTGAAGTCCTCTCTCCCAAAATAATCTCCGGGCGAGGTTCTGAGTCACAGTGGATTAGGTTCGCACACAGCGCTCCATCATCCGAGGTGGTGTCGGCTGGCGACGTCGAAAAATGTCAACTTCCAGCAACAGTGTTGACTGTGTTTTTTCAGTTTGTTCACCTGGCTGTGTTGGCCGACCTGACACAGTAGACTTGTTTTCGACATGAGCGTGATATTAGAGCTGCTGCTCGGTCCGTTTGTGACCATGGGAACTAGATTAGAGAGCACAAAGTTCACTTTGTGTGGCTCCAACACGGAGCCCATTCACAGAGGTTTTGCCATTTTGAGATTTCCACATGGTCTCCGCAAGCTCCCACCAGGGCTGCTGTGTTTTTCCACCACGCTGTTGTCCTACTGCTAGACACTCGAGTCAACACGATTTGCGTCTGAACACAACCGCACTTTCATCCCAGTACACCTCAGACATTTTCCACTTTTAACTGCAGGATGTTCACTGGTTGGAGCAATGCCTTTAGTTCCTCGCCCCAGGCATTTCAAAGCAAGACCTTGTAATTATCAGCCCATCGCTCCTGCTTAGTGCAGCTCCCTTTTTCCTTTTGTCCTGGCAGTTGTTAATATCGGGCATAGCTTGTGTGTGGTTTGAGAACAGTTGTCAGCAGTGGTAGCGTGGAAGCTTAACTGCTCACCATTTCTGCCGGTCACGGTGTCGTGCCAGTAATAGCTTTATGATGTCTCATAGCATAAATAGATATAGTCCAGCAAGCTAAACACAGTGCTGTCCTGTATTCGCATTGGTTTGGACAGTTACTTCTTTATGATCTATACTGTCCTAAAAGCAGATACCAGAAGTTGCAGGTTATATTGTGTATATTATACATATTATCTGTAGACTATACGCAAAATTGAAACCTTTCTTGTTTTTGTCATTTCAGAGACTTTGGTTCACTGTCTAAAGAGAATGTCTACGAGAACAACCGACTGGTAAGTCAGTTTTATAGCTCCATGGCTACGGGTTTCAAATGAAATTCAATTCATCAAACTTCGATGTGTGATCTTGTTTTGGTGAAATGTAGCGGTGGTTTTTTGCCCTTGGCACCATTGAATTTGGTACTGCATATTTTTCATTTTGTCATGTATTCGCCTTCTGATTTTATGCAGCCATGGTGGGTGTGACTGCAGTGTATCTAACTCTGCGGAGAGAAGTGTTTCTTAATCCTGATGGAGGGCGATGAGGGCAAACGGGGCGAAAGCCAGAGCAATCGGTGTCCAGACAGAACTGGGGGAAAAATAAAAAGTGTAAATTCCTTGACGCAAGCATGTTGAGAGTCCGTGGAAAGAGGATTGTTTGTGCGAAATGCTGAATTTGCACCTTTATATTACAAGTAGAATGAACCCAAGAACTTTTTTAACCATATTTTCCTTGTTGTTTTTTCCCCCCACATATTCTCTGTTAGCCAACAGATTATTGAGGGAGGAGGGGAGTCTCCTCATTTTCAGTCTGAGCTGAGCTTTGGCAGCCCTTTGCTGCTGTTTACATTCTTTTTATCCAGCAGCTTTCAGGGAAAGTGAGGGCACTGGTCAGTGGTAATACCAGAAATAAAACTCCTCTTGTGCTCACTGTCAACTATCAACTCTATTAGACCTAAACCGGAGAACGTAATCCATGACTGTTAATCTAAAGGGCATATAAACGTGTAGGTCAGATTGTACTATTTCAGGGCCAGATGTGAGCTCCTCTAATCTGTTCGTGGGTTTTCTCTCTCCCTGTTTGTAGTGTTTTCATTTTTAAGATATATGAGTTAACTGAATATATATTCAACACGCGATTGTCCCTGTTCGATTGAGATCGCCATCAATGGTTGATATCTCTTTGTCAGATTTAGGAGAACGACAGTTATTCACACATGATTGCTGCATTACACTGTTCATGTACTCGACTGCGTCATTTCCAATTCCCTCCAGTGCCTCATTCTCCCTTGCAGAACTCTCTTGTTGATGGCAACAAGAGATAGCAAGTCTTTCCCCCTTCAAGGTAATGGCCACTCACAACTTTCAACCCTCACTGACTATCTCTAATAATCTAACCACAGCTTAGGGCAGTTGACTATTTGCCAAACCCCAGTGCATTAGGGAATAATGTATTCCACGCGTGTTTACCTTGCATTCTGATTACGCAACTTGTGGGTTTCCTTTTCTCATTCTTGGACTGACAACAGTGATTTCATACCCAGTCTGCACAGTCAGAGAGACAGGGAAGATAAAGTGGTGATGGGATTAGAGGACGAGCCAGGGAATGGAGAGCAGCTCGAGCTGCAGCATCGCTAGCTGAGCTTTAGGAACGAGCCGAGGAATGGTGCAGAGAGAGGATGGCTGCAGCACAGTTGTATAGCCTTACTGATGAGACTGATAAGAGCACACACACTCACTATTGCCTCGTTGTTAGCTGGTTATCATGCTGATTTGGAATAGATGGCTATTCAAAACAATCTTTGAAATGAAAACTTCAAGGACCAACGACCTTTGACGTGTTATTCCTTCACATCTTGTCAATCTTTTTTTGACCCCCTATGTTTTATTTTATCACCGGCATGTGTCTGACCTTCATGAAGGGAAGGCACATGTTAATGCATTCAAACCGCATTATTGCATCATTCTGAAGGAGTATAGGACGATATAATTTGTACAATTGAATTGTACCAAAATAATAGAACAATAGTTTGGTTGTTTCAGTGTGTGTGTAGTGGACCAATAATGTGTTATCAATGCTTTACACCACACAACATAGTTTGACTTATTATTAGTATGATGATGATGATGATGATTATTATTATTATTATTGTTGTTGTTGTTATTGTTATCTGTGTTGTGCAATTGTCAACGATTGTTTCCATGTTATGCAACCTCATCCACTCTCTTGTGTCTTCTATGAAACATTTAATTAGAGTGATTGTTATCCTCAAAGCAAATGAGGTTTTGGCATCATAGTTAAACTATTCAGAGCATCAATTATAGTGTGGGCCATGGCTGGCATCTTTGTTTATTCACGTGCAGTTTCTGTTACTGTATGTTTATATGGAGAAAAATAACTGGATTTCTGTCATTGCCCAGGTCAAGACTTTAGTTTGATTCAAACACTTCTGTTAATCAATAATAGTAATTGTTATATTTGGAAAAAAAAAACATTCTCACTTGGTTTGGAACTGTATACAATTTTATCTGCTGAGGTTTCTCCTGACTTAAACTTGAATTATTGGTATGCATGTAAATTCAATTCTCACTGTATGTAAACGTCTTTACGAGCTTCTTACCTTCCTACCTTAACCACTCCTTCTCCCCTGTTTTCTGTTTTTGCCTCGATATAGGCATTTGAAGTGGCCGAGACACAGCTCGGGATTCCTGCCCTGTTGGACCCAGAAGATATGGTATCCATGAAAGTGCCTGATCGGCTCAGCATCATCACTTACGTCTCCCAGTACTACAACTTCTTCAACAACAAGTCGCAAGGTTGGTGCACTTAACAGCTGGATTTGACTTGCAGCAGCGTGAACTTGATGAGGGACGTTTTATAATTTAATTTGAATCTTGGTGTTAAATGTTCACTATGTAGTTTATTTGAAGTTACACTTTACAGATATATTCATTCAGATATTCCAATTTCTAAAAACAAAACATGTTTTGTACATTTCTTTTCTGATCATAACTTTTCAACTATCCACCCTTAGTACTGTAAATTGAAAGGAGCTTGTCTTAACTTTCGGTTGTGACACCAACTTAAATTTGTTTGTGCCATTAATTATTGACTTCCTCTAACTCCTTTCTCACAGCAAACCCCCCGTGCATGAAGAGGCCGAGTGCTGTTGGTCATAATGAGCCTGCCCCGAAAAGGCCTCTGTCCCCTTTGGAAGACAAAATGGTTGAGTCTGAGGTAAGAGCGAGACTTGGCACCAGGACATGATGTAAAAGATGACTACGACCTTCCCTATTCTCACTAATATTCTGCATGTTCTATTTTGGGGGGTATTAACTGGTATTAATCAGATCTGGGCAACACAAATCCCATCCCAGGGCAACAATGTAACTTATAATCATTACTTCCTTGCGTGGGCTATGTGTTGCACAGCTGGGGAAAAACAAAGCAACCGAGGTAGAGTAAGTCTAAAAAAGGTAGACTGTATCCTGTCTCTCTTTTCTTTCGCATGCCTTCAACTTTTTACCTCCATCCTCATACTTCCATGTATCGGCACCCTTCACCAACTTCCCACCTCTTCAGATGGAAATCCATTCCACTCCTTCCTCTTCCTGTTCTTCTTCCTCCTCACATCTGATCCCCCCTCCACTCTATGATCCTCAGCCTAGGCAGTAGGATGGGGGTGGGCGGGGTTGGCTAGGAGGTAAAAGCGAAACAGTTAGGTCAGTCTTCTTTATAACAACATATTGTAAAGACTACCTTTTGTGTTTCTCCTAACACTGAGTGCCAAGTTTTTAAATATGCTTCTTTAACACAATGTAAAAAAAGATATATATATATACACACATATGTATATGTATGTATGTATATATATATTTCCCAAAATATCAATCATATCCTAAATGTGTGACTCACAGAGCCACTAACCCAAGCTGTTTGGATTTATTTCTTTCTAATAATCACTTATGCAGCAATGAACCACATGAATCTGGAATCTACAGGCTGTAGATGTCGCAGAAACCAAGCAGATGTAGCTAGCTTCGCAGAATGAACAATCCACATCCTCAAATCCTGACTCCGTGTTTGATCTCCCCCCCCCCCCGTTACTCTCCATCCCACCTCCCTCTCCTGCTGTCTCCACCCTGGCCCCTCTCTGCCAACAACATCCCGGTCACTTGCACTAGATGAGCCAGCACACAGAGACCGATGTAGCGGCGGCCAGGCGCAGCGCGCTCAGCAGTACCTGCGCTGCCTGCCAGAAACACGTCCATCTGGTGCAGAGGTTTCTGGTGGATGGCAAGCTTTACCATCGCAACTGCTTCAGGTGACTCCTGCAGCCACACTGAGTGTATTTGGAGATCTGTACTCAATTACATGAACTGCAGCATCACACAGTATCTTAACAACTCTTGTGGCCTGTTGAAGAGCTCATTGTCCTCACGTTTCATTGTTTTCTCAGGTGCACAGAGTGTCACAGCACTCTGCTTCCTGGATCTTACAAATTGGGGGGTGACCCTGGCGCGCTAGTCTGTAAACATCACCTTGCCAGGCATGCTTTAACCAACCAAAATGGAAGACCAGATCTTAGCATGAAACCAGCGGTAGTCCAGTCCTCCAGGATCGGTCGCAGCCCGACTCCTCACACCTCGCCCTCTGAGCGGAACCAGGCTAGGACTCCGTCCCCAGTGGGCCGGGCAAACGATACTGACATGCCTACCAATGACTCTGCTGCAGCCGCTCCCGTTTCAGCAACTAAAGTAGAGGCTACGGAAAAACCGAAGGACCTGGATGCTAGTGCTGTAACAGAGGAGACGCCACGCTCCTCTTCGCCTCCGAACCCCTTTGACGAAAGTGATGAAGAGGAGGACGAGGGAGGTAAAGAGGAAGACTCTCAGATGTCAGCAAAGGATGCAGCCAATGGGGAACTTCCTTCTACACCTGTCAGTCATAACGGAGGTGTCAGTCGGCCGGTGCCAGCACCCCGCAGGGTTTCCGAACCCACCCCTCCTCCACGCCCTGCCCCACGGGTTCGGCTAAACCGTACAACAGATGGACCTGGAGTCGGTATGAGATCATATAAAAACATTAACATTTATAAATCCAAGAATAAAGTTTTCAAGTCTTAACTTTTTTTGTTTCTATTCTTCCATTCTACCTGAAGTCACAGTCGAACATCTGAAGCCTCCAATTCCTCCCAAACCTCGAGAAAGATCGCAGTCTCCCGGAAGGTACAGTATTTCCTGTTCAACACCTCTTTTCCTGTCTGTTGCCACCATTTCACAAACGTCACCCGCATCAGTCACTCTCTGAATTTCATCTTGTTACAGCATGTATGGTATTTGTTTGCTTCCTCTGTTTGGCTGTGTTTCGTCTTCACCTCTGTGACCCGCTCCATCCCTGTCTGTGTATCTTCACGGTCCAGCCTGTCCAGTGGCACCCATAAACCCAAAGACCCACCTTGGCTCGCCCTGGTCCACTCAGAAAGCAAGAAGAAGAAAGCCCCTCCCCCTCCCCCTGCCGGATTGGCAACACCTCCCAATACAGGCTCTTTGTCCTCTCTCAAGGGGGAAGGCTCCAGACCCAGTACGCCCCCTCCACCCTCCAACCCGTTTGAAGATGATGACGATGAAATCAACGAGGTAGAAGAGGAGGAGGAGGAAGGGGCTGAAGGAAGTTCTATTCCACCCACAGTGGTGGCTTGTCACCCATGGTACAGCATCTCTAAGGGGGCAGACGCCGCAGGTGCTGTCACTCCCCCAAGTGAAGGAAGCTCATCGCGCTCTGCCAGTCCAGGGAGTGCAAGAAATAAGAAGCGCCTGGCACCCCGGGCTCCGCAGACACCCGCTGGAAACCAAGGTCAGTTTTATCAGAATGGCTTACGTCGTATACAAAATGAAATGCAAAGAGGACACTGCTGATTTTACATTCATTTTCACCTAAATAAGTTACAGTTGCACTCTGCAGGGTGCAGATCAGATTTAAAATGCTGACATTTCAGCACAGGTGAACTAATGACATGACGAGGAATAGTGATTAGAAAAAGATGCAGATCATGTATATAAAAGTTAATGGCTCTTTGTTGTCTTTCCCCAACCTTTCTGTCCTTTATCTTTTCAATCGGTCCAAAAACAAAAACTTTATTCCTGTTTCACACTTGCACACTGTGCACTCTGTTTTTACTTTTGCCTCCTAAGTTCTCCCTCCCTCTCAGTCCCCCTCTTGCTCTCCATCTCCAGCTCCAAGCACAGAGAGTCTGTCCTCAGGCTCAGACCACAGCTCCTCCCAGCCCCGCTTGGGTGGCAGCGCCAGCAGCGACCAGGAACACTCCTTCACCAAAAGTCTCTCTGAGCCTTTCATCTGTTCACCGTGCGACTCGCCGGCCTTGCACTCCTCCTCCTCAAACGAGCACCTGCTTCACCCTTCCCCCGGCGCTTACCCCGCTCCCATGCCGTCAAATGCCAGCTCAGCTCCAGCCACCCCACAGGCCAGTCGCAGTTTGGGCACCAAAGGTGCTGGAGCTCCCCCACCGCGACCCCCTTTAACCCCCAGCCCGTTAGCCTCAGGGACCACGCAGTCACACGGCAAGGTAATGGGATCCCCTCCAGGTTAAGCGGTTTAAAGCAAAACTAAGTTTGTTAATCCTTCTGCCTTCCTTATGATTTTAGCGGATGTGTAAGGAGAACCCGTTCAACAGGAAAGCGTCCCCCTCTCCTGCCAAATCTAAAACCAAACCAGCGAAGGGCCCTCGTCCTGCCAGACCCCCAGCGCCTGGTCATGGCTTCCCGCTGATCAAACGCAAGGTACAAAAACTAGCGATGGTGTCTAAACAAGTTTATATGTAAAGCTATTTCTATCCGTTTTTGCACTGAAACACAAGTTATAGAAAAGCTTGTAAATAGTAAGTAAATGGTCCATCTCGTTCAAACCTCCCTCCAGGTGCAGTCAGATCAGTTTGTCCCGGTGGAGGACATCCACGGGGAGATGAGTCAGCTGGAGAAACAGCTGGATGAGTTGGAGCAGAGGGGAGTGGCGCTGGAGAAGAAGCTCAGAGACAACCCTAGCGGTATTGCATCACTTTGCGCTCGACTGATTTTATTGATCATGCTGTGTCCGAGACTGAACTGAGAATACTTCTTAAAAGCAATTTGGCCAGATGTAATACAAACCACTCTGTTCCTCTGTTGTGATTATAGATGAGGATGAGGAGCGCCTGTTGGTGGACTGGTTCACTCTGATCCATCAGAAACACCTTTTAGTCCGACGAGAGGCTGAGCTGGTGTACACGTAGGTTTCATGCTGCAGAGGCAGGCGTTTGAACTGTTTGAGTTCCGTCATATCATCTGACAAAAATAGTATTATAGGATCTAGTGGTTCTAATTAGTTGTTGAATAACTCTTCTTGCGTGCTAGATGCAAGAAATTAGGGTCGAGAATGGGTTATACTTCCCCTTTTTTTTGGAGGAAATGTGTCGAACAATGTAAGCATAATGACAGATATAGTGCTGCAGATGCACATTCCATTGACATTTGACCTGACATGCCTGATATGTTGTTGTACAGTACCATGGTTGGAAATGGGTTTTTAGGAATGTGTTGTTTGTTGTACCCTCAATCTTTTATAATTTTTATGTTGCGGAATGCAGGGCCAAACAGCAGAACCTGGAGGAGAGGCAAGCTGATGTGGAGTATGAGCTGCGGTGTCTCCTCAACAAACCAGGTGTGTTTGGAGTCCTCATGTTCCGAGTTCCTATATGTTTATCCAAATTTGTTGCGTGCAGGCGGGCGGGTAGGTGGTTGAGGCCAGCCGGCCGTTCACGCCTAACCTGTACATCTCGACAAAGAATGCATAAAATGACAACAAAGTTTAACTGAGACAATATTTATTCACTAAAAACATTTAACATTTGTTCATCACACGTTGCAACGGTAGAATATCCATTGCGGACTCCTTACGAGTCCTGACAGGTTGCTAGATGAGCTCTCCCAAAAACCTGTGACATTATTGTACTCATCATTCTATTCTGATATTAACTTAGTGAATTTATAAATGTAGCCTGCAACACATAATCTTTTATTATAATAAAAAATCACAATATTTTCTACTTTTATTTTTATGTTTCTCAGAGAAAGACTGGACTGAGGAGGATAAGAGCCGGGAGCAGGAGCTTATGGCGGACCTGGTTACCATCATTGAACAGCGCAACCAAATCATCAACAACATGGACCAGGACAGGCAGAGGTAATCATGAGTGGTATTTACTCCGTTTCTCTGCAGTGACCATATGATGTACTGAATAGTAATGTATGTAACTGCAAGTGAGCTACAGCCTTTTATTTTACAGGGAAGAAGAGGAGGATAAGCTTATGGAGGCCATGCTGAAGAAGAAAGGTAGGAAAACATCTGTTTATGTTGTATTGGATGAAACATTTGGTAGATGTTCATATTACATCACATTGTTTTTCCTTTCACACTAGTAAGACTTACTAAGGTTTTAGAACCTCTGTGATTTGTAATGCAATTTTATTTATTATTTTCATCCTCATTAGATTTCCATAAGGATCCGAGCGGCGACCAGCACAAGAAAAAAGGGACAAAGTTCAAACCCATTAAGGTGCTGAAGCGCCTGAGCCACAAGGGAGAACCAGGCAACAGCCACAGCCCTCGCAAAGAGAAAAGTTGAACAAGAAAGGACAAGCTCTCCTGCAAAAGGACACAAGGCTGTTTTCACCAGGCTGAAGGTAAAAACAAACAAAAAAACAACGAGAAAAGAAAGTCATCAGGTAAGGAAGATGAGATGACGTTATAGGAACCCACTCCCTCCTCATGTCTTACTTGATGCTTTTTCATAAAGTCTCTTCAGTGACCACTGTCTGTTGCCTTTGTGTCAAAACAGACAGTATAAAAAAACGTAAGTGCATTAAGAGCTAACTTATAAGCTCTCTATGACTTTTCAAACTGGTGAAGAGTGGAATAAGTCTCTAAATGACTGCACTGAATTGTTGTGTATTCTTGCTTCACTGTCCCTGCCGTGCACAGCAACTCTTTTATCCCTGAAATCCATGAATTCTTAATGTTTTTAATTCTCCTTGCACACTTGCAGAAACTGTTTCCTCTGTTCAAAGGTCAGTAGTTTAATTTTGGATGTTCCATGTCATGTCTGGTTTGACCCTGTGGTACTACAGAAAATAAGTATTTTCTTTTCTTGAAAATGCACCCTGCATTCAATGTTTTAACATTTAGCCATGGATATCACTATCAACAATGGAAACTCTTCTAGCTGCTACATTACCTATATGTTGTTTCCTTGTTTTGTTTATGTCAGCTTATCAAACGCACACCTTTGAGTGTATGTGACTGGAACAGAATGAGGACAGCATTACAGAAAGTATTAGACTGCAGATGTTTGATTGGAAGTATTATGAATACAAAAGGTCACATGTGAAATAATGAATTTTAGCAAAGGCAAATATTCAGCAATTTAACAACTGCACAGAACAGTTTCCAACATTGAGAAAACCTGAATATGCAATCCTTAATTTATATTTTACTATGCCTTCTGTGTTTTGCCTTAAAGGTGGATAAGAAAAACCAAGTAAATCCCGACATTTGTCTGGGTGCTATTTATTTAATGTCCTGTAAGGGGTTGGCATCATTTGTTGCAACCAATGTAAAAGCCTGCATTGTTTACTCACTTCCATTTTGTCATTTAGATGGTCTGTCTGTCCTCCATTGTGTATTGTAATCTCTGCTGTGCCTGTTTTCTGCTTCTTGTCCAGCTGAAACCAAGGGCTTCTGTAGCATTATACATTTTCCTAGAACAGCAGCAGGAGTATATGACATACCGACACTGGAAGGCAGAGGAATACAATAAATTAATACAGAGTAAATAATGTTTGATCTATGTGAATTTAATCATTTTACAGCAGAGTTTAAAGTCATATTACTTTCGCATTCATTTCCAAGTTTAGTTTGTGACCAGTCTTCTCTGCTCACCTTTTCCCGTCACTGGCTCTTTACGCTCCTATCCTCCGGGACGTCACTGCGAGCGTTGTCCAGCTCCTCCAGCTCTTTGATTTTCTGTTGTAACACAAAACAGGTTCTGTGCAATTGTAGTCAAAGAGAATACATGAAACACCTTCTCCTCTGCAAAGGATATGACATCGCTGCCATGTCAAGGATCTGTTTGCAGTGCAAGTGCTGTGCCCAGGAGCGTCTAATTATAGTTTGTTGGAAAGGTCAAAGGTATTTGAAGTTGGATGGAAATGGACTACAGTGGGATATAAATAGACTAATCCGAAAGAAGGTGCATATTTACCTGGGATATTTCAGTGTTGATTATATTGATGTACGTCTTCTCCTGACCCAGAGAGGCCATTTCTGCCAGAAACTGTCTTCTTTCCTCGATCTCATCCAGAACTACAACAGACAAACATGCAGACTGATGTGTAACTTAATGAAGTGGCAGAGGAGGTATAATACATTTAGTGTATTATTCATTCAGCACTTATTGGTTAGATCACACCAGGCCTGCATTCAGAGGTTGACTACACATTTCTAAGTTTCATGTCGGTATCTCGCATGGTTGTGACATTTATGTATGGTGTTTAGTCAGCGGTAAACATAAGTATTCAACATTGTCATTCTCTTTTGGTCTCACCCTCCTGATAAAGGTCTCTTTCCTCCCTCACTTCTGGGTTCCAACGTGAAGGAAGGTTTTGGGACGATGCTGTGGGCTCTTCTTGTCCTGTTGCCATTATATTCTGAAGCCTCCTCTTCTCTTTCTCCAAGTCCCCTAGAATCCGAGTTTAAAAAAAAAAAAAAAAAAAACAGGAGCGTGATGTTCTCAGGATGCAGAAAATAAAAACGAATGGGAGACTGCTTCAAAAACCTACTGGTAGGGGTGGGATGGTACTTTTCCCTGACGTAGTTGTCTCCAGAACAACAAGACTCTGCGCTGCGTCTCTGCGGTTTGCCTGGCAGGTGTTTTTGGACAGATTTGCTGGTTTTGGGCTGAGGGGGGCGAGAGGGTAATGATGTGGGGTCAGGGGCCAATGGCAACGCTGCGCCTTCTGTGGAGGACAAAGTTGTTGTTTTTTTTATCTGGCAATACAACATATAGTCATGGTTAATGATTTAAAATGACGTGTTGAGGGAGTCGAGCAGCAAGAATAAATAGTAGTGCATTGCAAATGTGTTACACTTATGAAATCATTCAAGGGGCCCCTACTATTTATTTGTATACCTTTGAGCTTCAACATACTACTATCCGCAGGGTGCTGCATTAAACTAATGTTTGACACTTGGTTGCATTAAAATGTGAAATTCATGACATATCTGTACTTGATAATTATACTTGTGTCAAAACGAATGGCCTATTCCCAACCCTTAACCCCAAATCCTCAAGCTTACTCTTCAGACATTGAGTGATCCGTTTTCTCTGGAGGTTGGTGAGCTTCGACTCCTGCATCATCACTGGGAGCAAAGGAGAGGGCGTAATCAAAAACAGACGGCACAAAACACTGTATAGCAGTGAACACCTCCAGGCACGCACGCACAACAACCTGATCATCTCACCTCTGAGCAGGTCCTGGGTGTCCTGGCTGTACGGTGCTGCCCTGGGGTTGTTCCACAACCCCCCGCCTCCTCTGCTTTCCATCTGCAACCCCAACACACATGAAATACATTACCCACAATCACTGGGCTTTAGTTTAACCGGTCACTGTTGCAGAAATGTTTTCTATGAGAAAATCCCCAGAACCGTTCCCAGGCCCTAGTGCCAAACTGGGCAATGAACTCCCGTAGCTGTTTAACCTTGCAGAGAAAACTCAACTCAGTGACAGTTGTGGGCTCTTTCATCTCCATGACACCTCGGGCGAAATCCGTCCTGGACCAAACAATGGTTTGTCTGGTTTTTGCTGAACCGGCCTCTGTGCCTTGGAGAACATGCTGTTCTGAAAATGGTCTGTGACACAACAGTGACATCTGCACCAGTGTCCAGTTTAAAAGGGATGTTTGTCCATTATGTCCATCTCAACAATCCATGGATCAGCATCAGGTGGCTTCTGTCTCTCTGGGATAGGGGTGAATGCCTGCAGCTGAGATGACATGGCCCAAGAAAACCTCTGCGCTCCTGGAGAGTTCACGCTTGTCCACACTCTTCGTGCTGCCTGCTTTTTCCAGTCTTTGGAGCACAATGTAAAGTGGAGCCCCATCCTCTTCCTGGTCCTGTCCCCCACACCAGTAAGTCATCAATGAGGCAAACCACCCCTTCCAGTCACGCTGTGACTTCAGCCATCGTGCATTGGAACTGTCCAGGTGCTGAAGCAATGCCAGAGGGAAGGCGGCAAAAGTGGAACCGCTCAAAGGCTGTGATAAACGCTGTGTACATGGCTGAGCCCCATATTGGCATCTAGTTTGCGGAGCACTTTCGCTCCTCAGTGTTCCGAGGCTCCGTTCCGCAGACGGCAGGAGGTCAATTTCCCGAAACACACTCATTTAGGCCGGTCAGGTCCACAGGCAATCTCACCATATGGAAGTTTTTCTTTGGCACGACCACCAGTCGGCTCCTTCACAGCGCTGACTTCGCCCAGGCTTGAGCCCCTCTCTGACCTAGAGGCATCCGCCTTGGGGTTTTTAGAGAAAATGGCACAGCGGCAGGTTTAAGCTTGATGGCATACTGTCGTTGCATCCTACCAAGGCCGCTGCATGGTCTGGCGTAGCTTGTTGCGAGAGTCTCCGTATCTATGGTGCTAATTCAAGTGAGTAAGCCAAGGGCAACAATGGCAGGTTTTCCAAGCAGGGGAAAGCTCTGTTTTTTCTTCTCCATGGTCTGTTTGGACCCGGTCCTCAGCATCAGCGAAACCTGACACCTCGGGCGAATCCGTCCTGGTCCAAACAACTGTTTGTCTGTTTTTTGCTGAACTGGCCTCTGTGCTTTGGAGAACATGCTGTTGAAAATGGTCTGTGACACAACAGTGTCATCTGCACCAGTGTCCATTATGTCCATCTCAACAATCCATGGATCAGCATCAGTTGTCACAGAGCCAAGAAAGGAGTGCGTGTCCTCTTCCTCAATAACACACACGCTGGTAGTGGCCTTTTTGCACATAGGTGTTTGAGACGCGACCGCATTTATAGCACTGTATGCTTTGATGATTTTTGGTCTGCCAGTGTGTATTAGTTCCACTGACAGTGTTGTGTTGCATCTCCCCTGATTGTCTTGACCTGCCAATGGCTTTCTCCAGATTGAAAGTTTGCCTCTATTCACAGATTCTGTCCCCGATGAGCTTATCATTCAACGCTCCGTGGTTGAACAGTGACACATGCATCCGCGGTCTCATTTGTTTCTTGCTTGCGCATATGAAATCCTGCGCATTTGTTGATAACGTTCTTTTTTTCTACGACAAAGAACGACTGAAAGCCCGTTTCAAGCCTCTCAAAACATCGTCGGCTTCAACTCGCGTGCAATCAATCCAAGATTTCACCTGGATTTTCATCGCCGTCCACTCAGCGTCTCGGAGAAATCAACGGGGCTCCGGTGGCCGCATGCTAAACTTCCCTCGTTATTCTGCTCACCAATCTCCTTCTCTCCCGACCAAGCTGACCGGTCCGGTCCCGTACTCGCTTCGCGACTCTTCTGACGCCGTGTCGTGTTCTCCGGTTTTGTATAAACACGCGGGACATCTGCTACCTGAACATGCGACCTTCTTTAGCCTCGCGCCTCTGCCGCACACGTTACCGGTCTCTCATCAATAGTTCCCATCGTGCCTTGCGCTCCTTCTACCTGTCCTTCGTTAAAACTCACTGCATAGGCTTCTCATTGTCAATACCTTGTGTAAACATATTATAGCCAGGGGCGTTTCAAGACACTCCGGGGACCCCAGGCAAAAAAGGGGGTATAAAGGGGGTTCCCGACTTGTCAATGCAGTGTCTGGTCAATGGTAAGACATTTAAGGGGTTTCAGGTTATCGTTGCTGTGGACAGTCGTCTATGGAGGCCCCCTCTCTAGCTGGGGCCCCAGGCAATTGCCTAGTTTGCCGGCCCGTTGCACCGCCCCCGATTATACCCATCATACAATCATACCACTATCGTAGTTTGTTAACTTGATTCAATCTGTATATAGCAGATATAGGCCGCATTGATGTCCTTTAAAGACACAGAGCAGCTGGTCACATTCCAGAGCAAACGGTCCTCTGGCTAGGTGGCTAAAATACACAGTGTCAGAAGGACATTAAATGAGCATTTCAGAAAAACAACAACTTTAACAACGAAAAAGTACAACATTAGCTGAACAGAGGGAACTTACTGATATGCAGATTTTCTTAACACACAGTGTGCGCTAACTTCTGCTCAAAACTCCGGAGCACACGGCTGCGTCTTGTCTGTCGTTATTGTGTTGTCGCTATAGCAACCGTTGAGGAGATTCAGTGTCGGTCGCTATAATGACGTGGTTTTGCGCCTTACTCCGGATGCCTAGATCGAAGAAAATTCAGATTTTCCCTCATTCTAAAAAACGATTGATTGAATAGGTTAACTGATTACATTTAGTTGGGCAATTGTCTTAGGAAAGAGCAGCAGGGACAATACTCACCACTAGATGAAGACAAATCGACTTGATTGTGGGGGAAACACCAGCAGTTAATGAAAACCCACATCATCACAGTGACTTGACATTACGTCACATGCGTGCTTTGTTTCAGTGATATCTGTTGACTTGGAAGATATATATCTTTTCCACTCATATTTGCCTTTGCTTTGCTGCCAAAAAGATACAATATCTTCACAGGGATCCTTTATGGAATGCATGGAAGATAGGAGATCACATGAAAACAAAACTGTAAATCGTTTCTTTATATACAGAAAAGTACCTCGCACAATTTTTTTTATTTTTTATGTTTCTATTATTTTTTACAGCAATTATGTCACAACAATTTCATTGTATTATTTGCACTGGAAAGTCTGTGCTCAGTTTTCTGAATTAGTCTTTTTTAAAAACGTTTATACTGAGATATTCACGTCCACCCAAAGTTTTCTCTGGCAGACCAATGTAGCTGACAGTCCATAAAGAAAGTCTTATGTTGGATGTGTCTTGTCATACAGTATCTTTATCAATGGTGGACTAGTCATCAGGGATCAGCAGCAGTCAAGGGTCCATTATCTCTGGGAAGACAGCAGCCTGGCTTTGCCCCATGTCAAAAGATAAACAGTAGCCCGAATATAATCACACCTTTCACACACAGGTCTTCTCAGAAGTAAGCGCCACATGTCCTCGACATGTACGTCGACAGATCTGTGAATGCTTGCATTTGAAGTGCAGACTATTGAGAGTAATGACTCAATAAATAGCATACCATTTTTACAGACTCCAAACCAGAATCATGAAATGTGGCAGATACCAGATGTGTCAACACCGGACATCTGTATTAATTAATCCTATTTGGTCACTGCTTTAATCCACATTACATACATTTATTTTACTGTCAAAGCTTTGCATATAGAGCTCATATAAAATATCACGTGACCATAAAGGCTCTCTGTGCCAAAGCATGCTTCATTAGATAATAGCGCGTCATCTGATAATGGCTAATGACCTGTTTATGGAACTTAAAAACAGTAAGGACTGCATTGGTATTTGAGGTTGTGGATTTAGTAATAGTACTTAAGACAATTTTGTAGTATCTTGGTGAAAGCAAAATATTTAGCAAAATAAGATACTATGAATACTAGGGCGACTGTGAATGTGTTCATAAATATGTTCAAATTAACCAACTACTAGTACTAGCCTCCAAACACGGTGAGTCCATGCTTGATGTCGTACCGCTCAGGTGTCTCCCGCGCCGTGAGAAGAAAAAAAACTGCGTCAGATGTGTATAAGAGACAGATATATAGTATGCACAATGTTTTGTGGTATTGCCTGGTGAAAATTACACATTGTGCCTTTTTTTCTCCCGGAGTTTTATGTTTGCTCTGAATGCCATAGAACAGGAAGACTACCTTCAGGTGAGGCAGAATAGTTTCTTTGTGATTGTAAATGAACAGTCGTAAGAAACTCAAATTTTACGCTCCGCCTCCTTAACGGTCAAAACCAACATGAAATAGAGAGATTTGAAGAAAGACTCACAGCTGACAGAGATAGACAAGCAGGAGGAGGGCAAGATATCAGGGGAGGAATGACGAAGAGGAGAAACCGTTTGTGAGGCCTTCTAGCACTGAGTGGACTGTAACTGGGATGAGCGACTAGGTGACCGAGGGTTGGATTTTCTGTAAACTGAGGGAAAAGGGCAAAGGAAAGGCAAAAAGAAAAGACACAACTTACCGTTGTTGTTGTAAGACTGTCACATCGATGTCACATCAAAGTGCCTGATGGCAGTGACGCAGGCTGTGCTCCCTTCGTTCAGCTCCTTCTCCAGCGTTGTTCTATCCTGCGACAATATGAAAGTAAGTATGATGTTGATTTCAGTATGACCTACACAATTACTGAAGTGCATCTAATCTGCATCGTGAACAGTCTGGAGCAATAGATATAGATCAATATCACAGAATCATGAAGGCAATGCGCTTTACACAAAACGTCTACTTTTTTTTTAAGTTAATAATAATCCTACAAATGTCTAACTCTCAAGTTGAACTGATTTATCAGGCGAAAGGGGACTTTTAACACCAGGCGTGGGAGAAGGGTGTTTCTTTTATGTCTTCATGAAAATTCTCAGTTTGTTTTACCTGGTTTTATCTGCCAATGTCAAGCGCATACTTCCTGTCAGCCCCCGATTTAAACGGTTGGCGCTTCTCTCTCCTTCTAAAATAGATATCTTTTTCCCAAGCTCTTACAATAACCTGTGTAGGAAGATTTATACTAATTATTTCTTAAGTTCAACTGAGTCTAATATCAAATTTTATTTGTGTTGCATATTTACAAATGACAATATGCCTCATAGGGCTTCACAGAGTGCCACATCATCTGCCCTGAACCCTCAAAAAAAATGTGAAGAAAACTACCCAAAAACAAAAAACACTTTTAACAGGGAAAAAAAAAGCAGAAATCTCATGGGGAGCATCAAGTGAGGAATCCCTCTCCCAGATCCCTCTCCCACTAAATAGAATAGATGCTGTATGTATAGAGCAAATCAGCACAATAACAAGTTTTACTGTTTTTAGAAGAGAGAATGTGAATGAGTGAGATATATCATGATATGCGATGTCAACAGTCTGAGTTAGAAAAATCTGGCCTGTCTTTTCGTGACCAAAATCCCTCTCTGTGCTTCAACAGAAAATCTCTTTGCACCTGGTATACCAGTGAACCTTGTAATGTAAATGAGGGCATGAGAGTATTGTTTTAAGATATGTGAAAATGTGAAACTATCCTTTAAAAACATCTAGGTGTGGAAGTCTGAGGCTGGCTCTCTCAGTAACAAAGTGTCACCGAGCAACTCTGAGCAGCTACAGGTCTCTCAGCAAATAACGGAGGAGCTCCTTGATGTTGACAGCCGGGCATCTTGGGACATTGAGTTCCTGTTGTCCGAGTGGAGCAGCCCATCGCCTGAGTTTAACCCCTCTCTGGAAAACACTGATCAACCACTTCCACAGCTCGACACGAACGCGGCCTACCAGGAGGCGGCCACATTTGAGGATCCTCCAGGTCAGGAGTGCCTGCAGGTGACCAGCCGCATCCTCGGAGACGAGCTCCTGTCCCCTGCTCAAACCGCAGCCGTCCAGCCAGAGCTGTACTACCGTGGTTATAACGATGACCAAACAGGCCGGGCTTCAGCGCAGAGTCTACCTAATATGGACCAATTTGGTTTCCTGCAAGGAAGTAGAAGTAACCATAGCAAGGTTACATCATGGGACTACAACCCCTACTATCCCCAGCAACACCCCTCCGTGGTGACCTTCCCTGACAGCAGGTTCATTCCAACTCAAGCCTTGACCCCTGACCCTCGACACTACGGCTACATGCAAAACTTCAATCACAACGCCAGCGTATTCTGTGACTACACCCGCAGTCATGCAAGTGGTCAACTGTCCCATCACCAGCAGCCCTTGCTGCTGCCCCCTGCTGAGCCGGAGGGGAAGCGTGGCCGTGGCCGAAGGGCCACCGGGAAAAAAAGGCCCGCCATCCACAGCTGTGAATACCCCGGCTGCAGCAAGACTTACACCAAGAGCTCTCACCTTAAGGCTCACCTCCGCACCCACACAGGTAAACCACAGCAAAATGTGATGGAGGATTTTTTTATAGGTGCTAGTTACTCACCATTGGTTGTTATTGTTTATTCATCAGGGGAGAAGCCTTACCACTGTTCATGGGAGGGCTGCAGCTGGAAATTTGCCCGCTCAGATGAGCTGACCCGTCACTACCGCAAGCACACGGGCCAGAAACCCTACGAGTGCCTGCTTTGTCAAAGGGCCTTCTCCCGCTCTGACCATTTGGCTCTGCATATGAAGAGACACACTTGAAGACAGCATGCACGCACGTATGTATGCATCGCGTACACACACGCGTGCACACGCACTCATCAATAGTGACTGCTTTTCATCAAAAATGCAATGCTCTGACATGATAGTCTGATTTCATGGTAGGAACGCTTCTACCACCACCACTTGTAAAAAAAGATTGTAATTTTAAGTATAAGATTGTAAAAAAAAAAGAGGGGGGGAGAGGGTTGTGTATTTCTGTAATTTCATGTTTGTCTGTTGATGGATTTGGATAGATTTTTAATTAAAGACAACATTTAGGTTTTTTTC
Source organism: Colistium nudipinnis (assembly GCA_016785305.1). Lineage (NCBI taxonomy): Eukaryota > Metazoa > Chordata > Actinopteri > Pleuronectiformes > Rhombosoleidae > Colistium > Colistium nudipinnis. The sequence continues at coordinate 539,224 of JAFBJU010000340.1, read as the reverse complement.
TTTCCTATCAAGCATAATTAAAATCTGTTAATAATATACAACTTCCTCAGCTGACTTTAATCTAAATTTTATAATATTTATTTAAATAATCTTTTATATCAACAGAAGATATTATATTGTTGTAGAAAGTTTTTCTTTTTTAAACAGGTGCTTCTTGTTTACTATTAATTATTATAAAAATTGTCTTGGTTTCAATAAAGACCTCTAATGCTGTAAAACTGCCCCTTGGTGTTGCCTTTTTGAATAGTATTACATCCAAAAATATCAAAAAACATTTCAAACACTGGGGCATGCATAGGGATGTCTGAAATGTGTAAAAATATGGTAAAGGTGAAACAAAATGAAAATGTCATAGTATAGAATTTCATCCAAAATTTGATATTGGACTATAGCCTTATGTTGGCCAAGAAAGTGAAGATGTTTTTTTCAAAACTTACGAAACTCGCACAGTAGCATCGGCGGGGCCTAAATATAGGGTAGGTGCAAAAATGAAGTAGAAATAGTGAAAACTTAATAGTATAGCATGACGTGATTAATTCAAAAAATTACCAAAAATGCCTTACTATAGCCTGATGTTGGCCAAAAAGTCAAAAATTTCAATACTCACGAAACTCGCACAGTAGCATCGACAGGGCCTAAAAATAGGGTAGGTGGAAAAATAAAATGAAAACTTCATTATATGATACGTTAATCATATCAATAATCAATAATTGACAAAAATAAGCCTTACTAGCTTTATGTTCAGCAAAAAAGTCAAAAATTTCAAAACTCACGAAAATCGCACAACAGCATCGGCAGGGCCTAAAAATAAGGTAGGTGTGAAAATAAAATGGAAATATAAAAAATGGCATCACATAGCATGTTGTCAAAAGATTGACAGAAAATACGCCTTACTTTAGCCTTATGTTCGGCGAAAAAGTCAAAAATTTCAAAATTCAAGAAAATTACACAGCAGTATCAGCAGGTCCTAAAAATAGGGTAAGTGCAAAAATAAAATGAAAAAAGTCAAAACTTCATAATATGGCATGTCGTCAAAAATTCAAAACATTGACAGAAATTCGCTTTACTCTATAGCCTTATGTTTGGCCAAAAAGTCAAAAATGTCAAAACTCACGAAAATCGCACAGCAGCATCGCCAGGCCCTACAAATAGGGTAGGTGCAAAAATAAAATGAGAAAAGCGAAAACTTCATAATATGGCATGTCATCAAACATTCTCAACATTGACATAAAATCGCTTTACTCTATAGCCTTATGTTCAGCCAAAAAGTCAAAAATTTCAAAGCTCACGAAACTTGCACAGTAGCATCGCCAGGGCCAAAAAATTGGGTAGGTGCAAAAATAAAATCAAAAAAGGGAAAACTTAATATTATGGCATGTCGTAAAAAATTCAAAACATTTATAGAAAAACTCCTTACTGTATAACCTTATGTTCAACCAAAAAGAAAAAAATCGCACAGCATCATCGGCAGGTCCTAAAAATAGGGTAAGTGCAAAAATAAAATGAAAAAAGTTAAAACTTCATTATATGGCATGTCGTCAAAAATTGAAAACATTGACAGAAAATAGCCTTATGTACTGAAAAAAGTAAAAAATGTCAAAACTCTTGAAAATCGCAAAGTAGCTACGCAAGAGCCTAAAATTAGGGTAGGTGCTAAAATAATATGAAAAAAGGGAAAATTTAATATAATGGCATGTCGTCAAAAATTCAAAAAATTGACAGAAAAACGCCTTACTATAAATAGCCTTATGTTCGGCCAAAAGTCAAAAAATTTCAAAACTCACGAAAATCGCACAGCAGCATCGGAAGGTCCTAAAAATAGGGTAAGTGCAAAAATAAAATGAAAAAAGGGAAAATTTTATAGCGGCGACGGCTGGCAGCCGGACAGGACCACCAGTGTCGGGATGAGCGACTTCTGGCACAAAATGAGCTGCTGCGTCGTTGCCAAACCACCACCGGTAAAACACACACACACCATGCAGACATTCAGTCCCCATTACACGAGTCAATCACATTTTAAGAGTTGGCACAACTTCCTGTTTCACTGCGAACTCTGACCTCCCACTTCCTTTCTGGCAGCATGCCCCGGGCCGGGGCATGCTGCCAGAAATCTTGAAAACCATTTTTGTCTCTGGTCAATAATCAATAAACGGAGGAAACAATCCGCCGGTTGTGTTTTCAGACGTGCGACGAGAGGAAGTTCAGACTCCATCCCTCCTTCCTGCGTCTGTATTTTTAGAGTTTTCGGTTTGTTCTATTGTGGCGCTGCAACAATGCGCTTCTAATAAACACACACACACACGGGAACACGCGCTCAGTGACTTCACCCTTTGCGAAGCTGGACTGAAACTCAGCAGGTTCAGACGGAGCCTGTCTCTTATACACATCTCACAAATGCCAAAATTAAAACCCTCTCTTTATCACTGAAATACAAAAGTTCTTCAGGCATTTTTACATAGTACATTTTATTATTTAAGTATAGTTTTTAATAAATTTGAATTTGGATATTTCTCCCAGCTTTTTACATTTTAGATGCAGCCCAATATTTACAGGCTGTTTACAACTTAAACTTTCTCCATAGGGAAAATACACATGTATACTCTAGCTTCTTCAAGTATTGGAATCCCTGTTAACTTTTAAAGCTTTTGTTTTGTTGCAATATGATTTAAAAGTACACCTGTTTAAGAACCAAAACCTACAATTTGAATGTGAAAGCAGAGTGGCTTTCTTTGTATTTAAATTATTTAGATGTTTAAGTAATAATAATAATCACATTGCATCAGAACAAAACCAAAAACTTCTGGGGCGAATACTGGTATGAGGCTGAATGTGGTATCAACGTGGGAGTTCTGCCCTGAAATACAGCACTGTACATGGTCCCAGAAATGATCAAATTTACAGTTTACTGAAGTTATTCTCTGGATAAAGCAAGAATCAGTATATATTGAAATACAAAATCAGTTTTAAATGTTCCACTTTACATACACATGATACTTTGTTCATCACATTTTTCATTAAAAACAAAAAGGGATAAACGGTGAACGCTCCACTCCGTATCCTTTAGCAGTTCAGTACATTCAGATTAGATTTGGAGAGGATAGGATTTTGCTCTTCCAGCGAGTGCTATGCTAAACTGTGGGTGTTTCGCTCAGACTGACAGAAATTCATTTTCACAGTGATACTTTTGGAATAGGATATTATCGAACTGATCTCAACCAAGTGTGATGACATAGCTTCCGATCGTCCATTGCTACTGCAAACACAGACTGCAATGTCACTTTCAAAATAATCACTACGTAAACTAAGCCATGGCATGCATTCATAGCATGCAAACACACATCCTATCACCATAGATACACACATTACTATATATTTTATGGACCCCATAGGTGTTCACATTTACATTCACCCTAAGCACTTATCTTGTACTGCGTTTTTAATCTGTGACACCACTTCCATATAATACAGTCTGCTGTAGCATGTGACTGGGGTCTTTTAGATGTAGGAACTGATCCTCTCGAACATAATTTTTAAATATGTGAAGCTGTGACAAAAACTTGAACTGTAAAACTTGCGCTTCTGCTCAGTGCACAGCTGCAAGTACGTTTGAAGGATAAGTAACAGTTTGATTGTCCTTTCATTCCAACCCGAAACACCAACCCCTGGTAGTAACTAAATGTTCTGTTTGGATGAAACCAATCAGCATTATATATGATTGGCGTTTTTCATATTTTCATCATCAGTGTGACGGTAGTGTTTTGTAAACAGCCAGCAGGTGGTAGTGTGGCTATAAGAGTACAGCTGCGGGGTGAAACGCAGGCCAGGGTTTATCTCCAGCCCTGCAGCATGTGCCTCTGCTGGAGAGGAGGCGCTCCTCTGAGTCACACTCCCAACTTGAAACTCGCACAGTAGCACCGGCAGGGCCTAAAAATAAGGTAGGTGCAAAAATAAAGTGAAAACCTCGTAGTATAGCATGTCGTTAAAAATAAAAAAATCGACTAAAAAATCGCCTTACTATAGCCTTATGTTCGGCCAATAAGTCAAAAATTGTAAAACTCTTGAAACTCGCACAGTTGCATCGGCAGGGCATAAAAATTGGGTAGGTGCGAAAATAAAGTGAAAACGTCATAGTATAGCATGTCTTTAAAAAATCAAACAAACGACCAAAAAACGCCTTACTATAGCCTTATGTTCGGCAAATAAGTCGAAAATTTAAAAACTCTTGAAACTCGCACAGTAGCACCGGCAGGGCCTAAAAATAAGGTAGGTGCGAAAATAAAGTGAAAACCTCATAGTATAGCATGTCGTTAAAAATTTTAAAAATCCCTTTACTATAGCCTTATGTTCGGCCAATAAGTCCAAAATTTCAAAACTCTCGAAACTCGCACAGTAGCATCGGCAGGGCCTAAAAATAGGGTAGGTGCAAAAATAAAGTGAAAAAAGTGAAAACCTCATAGTATAGCATGTTGTTAAAAATAAAAAAATCGACTAAAAAACGCCTTCCTATAGCCTTATGTTCGGCCAATAAGTCAAAAATTGTAAAACTCTTGAAACTCGCACAGAAGCATCGGCATGGTATAAAAATAGGTTAGGTGCAAAAATAAAGTGAGAAAAGTGAAAACGTCATAGTAAAGCATTTCATTAAAAATTCCAAAAAACGCCTTACTATAGCCTTATGTTCGGCAAATAAGTCGAAAATTTAAAAACTCTTGAAACTCGCACAGTAGCACCGGCAGGGCCTAAAAATAAGGTAGGTGTGAAAACCTTATAGTATAGCATGTCGTTAAAATGTTTTAAAATCAACCAAAAAACGCTTTACTATAGCCTTATATTCGGCAAATAAGTCAAAAATTTCAAAACTCTTGAAACTCGCACAGTAGCACCGGCAGGGCCTAAAAATAAGGTAGGTGCGAAAATAAAGTGAAAACCTCATAGTATAGCATGTCGTTAAAAATTTTAAAAATCGGCCAAAAATCGATTTACTATAGCCTTATGTTCGGCCAATAAGTCCAAAATTTCAAAACTCTCCAAACTCGCACAGTAGCATTGGCAGGGCCTAAAAATAGGGTAGGTGCAAAAATAAAGTGAAAAAAGTGAAAACCTCATATTAAAGCATGTTGTTAAAAATAAAAAAATCGACTAAAAACGCCTTCCTATAGCCTTATGTTTGGCCAATAAGTCGAAAATTTAAAAACTCTCGAAACTCGCATGGTAGCATCGGCAGGGCCTAAAAATTGGGTAGTTGCGAAAAAAAGTGAGAACGTCATAGTATATCATGTCATTAAAAAATCAAAAAATCGACCAAAAAACGCCTTACTATAGCCTTATGTTCGGCAAATAAGTCGAAAATTTAAAAACTCTTGAAACTCGCACAGTAGCACCAGCAGGGCCTAAAAATAAGGTAGGTGTGAAAACCTTATAGTATAGCATGTCGTTAAAAATCGACCAAAAAACGCTTTACTATAGCCTTATGTTCGGCCAATAAGTCCAAAATTTCAAAACTCTCGAAACTCGCACAGTAGCATCGGCAGGGCCTAAAATAGCATCGGCAGGGCCTTAAAATAGGGTAGGTGCAAAAATAAAGTGAAAAAAGTGAAAACCTCATAGTATAGCATGTTGTTAAAAATAAAAAAATCGACAAAAACTCGCCTTATTATAGCCTTATGTTTGGCCAATAAGTCGAAAATTTCAAAACTCTCGAAACTCGCACAGAAGCATCGGCATGGTATAAAAATAGGTTAGGTGCAAAAATAAAGTGAGAAAAGTGAAAACGTCATAGTAAAGCATGTCATTAAAAATTCAAAAAAACGCCTTACTATAGCCTTATGTTCGGCAAATAAGTCGAAAATTTCAAAACTCTTGAAACTCGCACAGTAGCACCGGCAGGGCCTGAATATAAGGTAGGTGCGAAAATAAAGTGAAAACCTCATAGTATAGCATGTTGTTAAACATTAAAAAAATCGACTAAAAAACGCCTTACTAAAGCCTTATATTCGGCCAATAAGTCAAAAATTGTAAAACTCTTGAAACTCTTACAGAAGCATCGGCAGGGCCTAAAAATAGGGTAGGTGCGAAAATAAAGTGGAAAAGTGAAAACGTCATAGCATAGCATGTCATTAAAAATTCCAAAAATCGACCAAAAAATCGCCTTACTATAGCCTTATGTTTGGCCAATAAGTCAAAAATTTTAAAACTCTCGAAACTCGCACAGTAGCATCGGCAGGGCCTAAAAATTGGGTAGGTGCGAAAATAAAGTGAAAAAAGTCAAAACGTCATAGTATAGCATGTCTTTAAAAAATCAAAAAATCGACCAAAAATCGCCTTACTATAGCCTTATGTTCGGCCAATTAGTCCAAAATTTCAAAACTCTCGAAACTCTCACAGTAGCATCGGCAGGGCCTAAAAATAGGGTAGTTGCAAAAATAAAGTGAAAAAAGTGAAAACCTCATAGTATAGCATGTTGTTAAAAATAAAAAAAATCGACTTAAAAAAACACCTTACTATATAGCCTTAGGTTCGGCCAATAAGTCAAAAATTTAAAAACTCTCGAAACTCGCACAGTAGCATCGGCAGGGCCTAAAAATAGGGTAGGTGCGAAAATAAATTGAAAAAGTGAAACCGTCATAGTATGGCATGTCATTAAAAATTCCAAAAATCGACCAAAAAATACGCCTTACTATAGCCTTATGTTCGGCCAATAAGTCAAAAATGTAAAAACTCTCGAAACTCGCACAGTAGCATCAGCAGGGCCTAAAAATAGGGTAGGTGCAAAAATAAAGTGAGACAAGTGAAAACCTTATAGTATAGCATGTTGTTAAACATTTAAAAAATCGACTAAAAAACACCTTACTATAGCCTTATGTTCGGCCAATAAGTCAAAAATTGTAAAACTCTGGAAACTCGCACGGTAGCATCGGCAGGGCCTAAAAATTGGGTAGGTGCGAAAATAAAGTGAAAAAAGTGAAAACGCCTTAGAAGTTTTTGTAAATTATTTTATTTTGACGTTTCACAAATGCCAAAATTAAAACCCTCTCTTTATCACTGAAATACAAAAGTTCTTCAGGCATTTTTACATAGTACATTTTATTATTTAAGTATAGTTTTTAATAAATTTGAATTTGGATATTTCTCCCAGCTTTTTACATTTTAGATGCAGCCCAATATTTACAGGCTGTTTACAACTTAAACTTTCTCCATAGGGAAAATACACATGTATACTCTAGCTTCTTCAAGTATTGGAATCCCTGTTAACTTTTAAAGCTTTTGTTTTGTTGCAATATGATTTAAAAGTACACCTGTTTAAGAACCAAAACCTACAATTTGAATGTGAAAGCAGAGTGGCTTTCTTTGTATTTAAATTATTTAGATGTTTAAGTAATAATAATAATCACATTGCATCAGAACAAAACCAAAAACTTCTGGGGCGAATACTGGTATGAGGCTGAATGTGGTATCAACGTGGGAGTTCTGCCCTGAAATACAGCACTGTACATGGTCCCAGAAATGATCAAATTTACAGTTTACTGAAGTTATTCTCTGGATAAAGCAAGAATCAGTATATATTGAAATACAAAATCAGTTTTAAATGTTCCACTTTACATACACATGATACTTTGTTCATCACATTTTTCATTAAAAACAAAAAGGGATAAACGGTGAACGCTCCACTCCGTATCCTTTAGCAGTTCAGTACATTCAGATTAGATTTGGAGAGGATAGGATTTTGCTCTTCCAGCGAGTGCTATGCTAAACTGTGGGTGTTTCGCTCAGACTGACAGAAATTCATTTTCACAGTGATACTTTTGGAATAGGATATTATCGAACTGATCTCAACCAAGTGTGATGACATAGCTTCCGATCGTCCATTGCTACTGCAAACACAGACTGCAATGTCACTTTCAAAATAATCACTACGTAAACTAAGCCATGGCATGCATTCATAGCATGCAAACACACATCCTATCACCATAGATACACACATTACTATATATTTTATGGACCCCATAGGTGTTCACATTTACATTCACCCTAAGCACTTATCTTGTACTGCGTTTTTAATCTGTGACACCACTTCCATATAATACAGTCTGCTGTAGCATGTGACTGGGGTCTTTTAGATGTAGGAACTGATCCTCTCGAACATAATTTTTAAATATGTGAAGCTGTGACAAAAACTTGAACTGTAAAACTTGCGCTTCTGCTCAGTGCACAGCTGCAAGTACGTTTGAAGGATAAGTAACAGTTTGATTGTCCTTTCATTCCAACCCGAAACACCAACCCCTGGTAGTAACTAAATGTTCTGTTTGGATGAAACCAATCAGCATTATATATGATTGGCGTTTTTCATATTTTCATCATCAGTGTGACGGTAGTGTTTTGTAAACAGCCAGCAGGTGGTAGTGTGGCTATAAGAGTACAGCTGCGGGGTGAAACGCAGGCCAGGGTTTATCTCCAGCCCTGCAGCATGTGCCTCTGCTGGAGAGGAGGCGCTCCTCTGAGTCACACTCCCAACTTGCTGGATATGGCTGCACCAGCACTGTGATCTTACACTGTCAAGGCCCTCAAACCCCAATGTAACCTCTCCAGTACATGCTATAGGCCATGCTATATTCCACAGCTGTCCAGGGGAAAAGAGGGAGTCAGCCGCCAACTACGGAAGCACTGTACTGGAGGCAATACATTTCCATATATGAAGGGGGTCCTTGCAGAACTCGTGTGAAAATGACTACTGCTCCTATATCTGCAAAAGCTAAGGCCAGGTGAGTGTCTGAAAGTGCAGATCGGCCCACTGTGTGTTGCAATTTGTTTTAGGTGTTGTCATTGCACCATGATAATATTACACCAGCTAAGTGTTGGACTGCCACCACTGTGGTCTTGATTGGCCTGCTCCACGGCCTGTGGTTTTCACCTGTCGGGGAGGGTCGTTGCAGCCTGGTGGTCCCATTGGCATCCCAGGGCATGTTTAGGCCAGCTTCAAAGTGCTGATAGGGAAGGAGGGCATGGTCACCATTGTAACAGGGTTGAGCACTGTCTGACCCACCAGCTGTGGGTGGTGCGTCACCATCTGGGTGCTCACTGCCGTCTGCTTGGCAATTATGGTTGCAGCCGCCTGGCTCGGTACAGTGCCGTTCACCTGGGGGTGGGCGTGGTTGAAGGTGTGGGTGATGTGACCGACCACAGCTGACTGGGTGACAGCCACTGGCTGGGGATAAAGGGCAGGTAGATGCTGGCCGAGGTGTGCCACAGGGTGCACGGTAATGTGGCCGATGGGAGGGTGGCCAGGGGGTAACTGAACAGAGCTCGTGGTGGAGGGAGCCAGGTGAGCGATGTGTTTGGGACCCCCTCCCTGGATAACGTGGTTGACGGCTTGGATGACTGAGGGATGGGACACTGAGGCGTGGGCAATAACTGTGGGGTGTAGGCTGGGCGCGGTCACCATCTGGGTCTGCGTTGGGATCAAGGGCTGACTGGGGCTGGTGGGAGTGCTGGATGTTGTGGCTGTGAATGTAAGTGGAGCCACAGGATGGTGCACTACCTGCGGAAGATGCACTACCTGTGGAAGATTCACTGGCTGAGGCTGGTGCAGGTGGGATTTGTGCTGGAGGGGGATGTTTTGGGTGATGAAGGAGGTAGCCGTGGTGGCGGGTGTCAAGGTTAGGGTCCGAGTGGGCGCCGCACTCTTTCGCAGCTCAGGTTTCATCGTTTGAGGCACGGTGGGTAAGGCGGTCTGTGCTCTCGGTGCAGTTTCCTCATCCAAGTCGTCGTCCAAAATGTCTTCCCCTTCTGCAACCAAAACAGAGGACAGAAATGAGTCTGTGCTACTAGTTGCGATGGGATTTTTTTTTAGATTGGTTCGGCAGGCTGGTTGGTGGGACAATTTGCTTGCAATAACATGTTGTGATTTAACAATACATCTTAACAGGTACAGGACTGACTGGCGTACCCGAGGCAGTGGAGGTGGAGGCCTGGTCCTCCTCAGGCTGCACCGTCTGTCGAACCACGCGGTCGATCTCCATCACATCCATCCACTGGCTCAGATCGTTCTTCAGCTCTGCCAAGCGCTGCTGTGTGGCGATCTTCTCTCTGGCCAGCCGCTCCATGTCATGCTCGTACTCCTTCTCTTTCCGCTTCAACGTCTGAAAGCAGAGAGGACATGTTAAGTCTTCGGTTTGTAACAAATCCAAACGTCATAATACGGTGAAACGCAGAGTTTAAGGATTATAAGGTTTACATGTGTTAAAGTGTTATACAATAATCCAATAAAACCCCCACATTTAATCTTGTCTTAGTTGGTTCTTGTAGAAGACTGAAATATATTCCTTTGTAACGTATAAATGCTGTCGAACTTAAGATGCTTTAAAAGCTAATATTCAGTTCTAAAATATACATTCAGCGGGCAGTTTATCAGGCTACCTGGCAACAACAAATGCGGTCTAAAAAAGCCGTCCTGAAATAAATACGACCTTTGTAAAGGTTAGGTTATATTATTTTTGGTGCTGTTGATTCAATTGTTTCAGGTGCTACCTAGGTGTTTCTATTTGCCCACCCCATTTATCTATGTGAGGGTGGGATACGATACACGTAAAAATTGACACACTTTGGACAAATTCGACCCACACCGATCATTACTAACATTGTTGTATGGCTCAGATAAGAACCTTTGAAAGACAAATACACATATATATCTGCTATTGTCATTCACCCGCAATGAACTCATCTAAAATCCTCCAACCAGCACATTCTCTGGTGTCCGGGCTCAGGGAAATGGCACCGTATGACATGTGTGACCAGCAACCTGATGACTCAGGATCAGAAAGCCCCGACGGGTGGACTTCCTGCTAGTGTTCATGTAACCGGGAATTTGTATGTTACATCGGTATCGATGCAGCCTAATTTCGTGTGCATGGCCTGCGCTTTCAACTTCACCACAATATACACGTACATAAATAGCAAAGGGGCACAAACGCAGGCCTTGTTTGATACAGCACCTGTCTTTGGTCCTTATCCAGGATTAGAAATGGACAGGCCAAGTGGTCAGTGGTTGGGCTCCGTCCCACCAGGGCCCAGCTTATGTGTCCCACATAAGCTCAGAGGGAGACTTGTTCAGATATAATACATTAAATAACAGAGGAGGCCATAACCACAAAATAGTAACTAGAGTTAATATCAACATCGATATTTGGGAGTTAAGGAAACACCAATCTCAACCATCTAACAACAAACAAGTGCAACCTTTTCTCAATTAACAGTGCAATGACTCGCACACGCACACACACGCACGCACACACACTGATATCAACTTTGCCACGCATTTATGAACATCTATTATAGACATACAGGTGTCCCAGTAATCAGTCCTACTTGTCAACTAGAACAGCCAGGAAAATCCATATTTAATCCATACATTAAGTCCTCGGTCTCAACACACACGGAAAGGCCCTGATATTTGGTTGTCATAGAAACAGGATGAAAACCTAAAGGTTTCCTCTGTAACCGAAAAGAGCGTGCACACCATGTGCCACAGGTGCGATGTACCTTGCCTGGATTGCGTTTCAACACTTAAAGATTTATTCCGACGCTGAATGTATTGTTATTATTAATTATGAAAGAATAGATTTTCTGATAAATAATTACATAACACCAATCTCAGTCGGGCTGTAAGTCGAGGCTTAAGAAATATTATAGTATAAATAATGAATGTGACACGTGGCTGACCGCCTCGCTTTTGCCCTCGTGTATTAGCAGGCAGCCATACGTGAGCGGCGCCGCAACCGTGCATGCCACAAACTATGAGTCACGAGGGGAGCGAGAACGAGAGAGGGGAGAGAAATGCTCCACATACACCAGCACTCACTGGGCTCAGTGCTGAGCAAACACCAAGCTTGTATCTTTAGAAACAGCGAGTCCGAGATGAAGAATGTTGTACGGCCTGATAACCAAGTCTGTAGCAGATGGATCCCACGTGACTTCGTCACCCCGGTGGTGGTGTCACCGGGTCGGTGGATCACATTTCGCCAAGCACCTTTTGTGGCTTTGCACGTGGCACGGGCCCCACCTCTGCCTCGTTTGTGTGCAAAAATCGAGACCAGCGCGGGCATGGGCTGCGATGTGTGCGAACTGCGTGCGCACGCCCAAGGTAAACACCGAGCGCCGTCACCAGCGATGCAGCGCCGAGCACATGGCCCCAGAGAGAACGGGAGGGGGGAGGGCGGCAGACAGCAGGGGACAGAAAGAGAGCAACACGCTGTACTCACTGACTCACTTTTGCAGAAGCCTGGGCATTCTTAAAGGGCCAGGACCCGTGGAGGCCACGTTGCGGACCCGCCGTTCAGCCTGGCTTACTGATCAGGCTTCCGCATGGAGGTCTTGTGACAGTGTGGTAACCATAAACCCTTGTGTTACTGTGCCTTCAAGGTGGGACCCAAAGGTTCACGTGGTGCCCCACTTCAACAATATAACGCTTGTCCGTGGGGAACAAAAATAACTGCTTTTTGCAAGTCATTCCATGTGTGCAAGCTTGCACCGCTCATGACTGTCCTATTTACCCAATGTAGGCCAACAACTAACTGGTCAGTAGTCCAGGCCATGCTGCCATACAGGGAAGGAACAGAATTACGCCGAGTACAACACATCCACACAGCAATTCATTGCTGTGTTGTGATACACTCATGTAGGTATTCGTTCAAACAACCCTGCCGATAGATCTTCTTTCCCCTGAAAGTCACATTTTTACTCCATACAGACGTAAAGGTCAGCTGTTTGTACAAAGCGATATCTTTCAAATATTCAAAGAAAAGTGTCCCCGAGTATGTTCCATGCAGCATCATGAAGCAAAAGTGCTGGAAATATACTAAACTGCACGCCCTGTTTTAAAAAAAAATCTTATCTACTGTTTGGCTCAGCACACCTCAGATAATCAGCGCAGGAGTGAGTTGTGCCAGCTCTGAGGAAAAAAATTAAAAGTCGAGCTGACAGCTGAGCCTGGCGGTACAGGGGAGTCTCGTCTGTTGCAGCACTGGGCGGGGGCTCAGCGTGGGGGGGGGGGGTGACGTCAGGCGGCACAGCCTAGCCATGTGCTTGCTGCTCATGTGACCTTAAAAGCTCAGAGAGGCAGGATGGAGGGGGGAGGGAGCGTTTGCTGTAAAAGCACAAACCCTAGTACGGCTCCGTCATAGACAGAAGAACTCAAATGCAACCAAGTCTGCACATGTCAGATTTGCAGTCATAGTTTGCTGCTGAGTCATCTTGGTTTTAATCAAAATGAGGAAGTGGAATTTGATTAATGCGGCAGTCGGCCAAGATTGTCACTTACTGGGAGAAACGCAAGAAAATGAAGTCACAAAGGCCACAACTACCAATGTACCCATTTACTAATTTACACTGGAGATAATGAGCAGGATAACTCACATAAAATGTGATTCTGAGCCCAGACTCTTACTCAAACCTCCCCGTAGCCCCTGTGTTTTTGAGTGCAGGCTGCTCTTGTGCCAATCCAGGGGAGGGGGAGGACAGGAAAAACGGAGAGCGGAGGCGCCGTCCAAGGTCTGTTTACAGGCAGGACACGCTTCTTTTACTCCACCCCTTAAAAACAAAGCACCAGCCTGGCCGGTGGCGAAAGCCGCCGTGAAACGAGCACACTCGCAAAAGCAACCAAATGGGTTCTGACCCGCATCAGGGCGTAAATCCAGACGCTGCTAAGAATTGCGCTTTTGATTCCTAGATTCGCTCGGCTCTGCTTCAGGAGCCAATTTCCTTTGTCAGCACAGTGAAGCAACCTAGTTGGAAAACATCCACTGCTGTGTGTCACTGTCACTGATTCAAATATACCCCTCGTCCGCCTCAGCAGTGGAGGGGAAACGAAGGGAGGCAGGTTAGTCAGCTGAACGCAACGCCCTGAACACTGTGTTGCTTAATCACACAGAGGGGTGGCAGAGGGAAGGAGAGGGGATGACGTGCTCCGCACCCACGCTGTCCTACTTTCCCTCAGTATCCACGCGCAGACACAAATCAGCAGGCTGCCCTTACCCAGAGAATCAAATCAGCAGCAAAATCATGCATGAGCAAATCTGCACCACAGTTTAATAATGCTGGATAAGGAACAATTACAGGATATGGTCTCCTCACGGTGGCCTTAAATGTTCACAAGCAATCAGGTCCATCCCTGTGCATACCAAATAATTCTACTTCAATTATAACACAGGTTTAACGTCAAGCCCCACACGGTAAAAACCGAGGACCATTACGGTGAAATTGTCCTTCTTGCTTGTATGCAGTTATGATAAAAAATATGGGTTTTGTCATCCTAACAAATACGATTCCCTTGGCTGCAAAAAAGCTTAGGCCCATGATTTAAATCCGTCACTCTACAGGATCTAACTATAGTAGCAAAGAAAGAATGAGCCGTAGCCAACGTTGACATAGTCAGCAGCACAAATAGGCCAGTGGTGGACCCTTTGCGCAAGCGCTTTTCAACCAGCCTACTCTCAAACGGTCAATGCAAAGGGAAATGGGGAGTAGCGCAACACAGAGCCAAAAAGGTAATCCAATTATCTTAGACTAAATGACTGTTTTAAATTCCACGCTGATAATTTGAGTTGTTGAGCTTACATTTGTTGCTGCCAGCAAACTACTACAAATGAGTAGTAGCAGTACGCAGGCTGATGTTACGAGGCCAAATAAAAAGACCATGTTTTCTTTTCACGAGGACACAACACAACCAGCCGAAAAAAAATGTCTGATATCGGTGATGATACAATGCAAAGAAATATTAAAAAGACTAGAAGCTCAATAGAAAATAATCATTAGTGGTATTACGCCTCATGGTGAGGGGCCCAGTTGCCCAAGCGTTCGTCCACCTCTCCTCTGAGTAGAAATGTGAAAGCTATTCATATCAGGATCCAACAAATGACCACATGATAAAATATTTGGTCCCACAACAATCAGCTCAACCCGACAACGGAACAGAAAGAAGAAACCAGCAGCTGACCTGAATGTATCTCAGGGAGCTCCTCAGCACACTCAGATTGGAGGTTTTCTTCTCGTCGATGTTGGGGATGTTCTTTTTCAGCATCTCAAAGCATTCCTTCAAATGTGCTCGTCTGAGAGACAGAAAACACAGAGTGGACATGACGTCAGACATCAGAAATGGAAGAGCAACACGAGGCAGCGTTTTGTCTACAGATGGTTATGCAGAATTTTTAGCTGGTACGCTTGACTATAAAATATCAAAAATGAAACTTCTTAAGCCATTTCCAAAAAAATATAACAATTATTCAAAGATAACAAAACAAATAACCTCAGATCAGTCTCTGAAAGGAGGCCCTATGATAGACAGGTTAAACCCACCTGTTTTTCTCAAGCTTGTTATGCACTTCTCTTGTGCCTGCCCTGTAAGAGCACAGATGAGAGCACAGTAAGAATTTGGTTTCCAAAAGGGCAACGTGACAAAAAAAATCATCCAAAGTGGACAATGTTAGCCATAGATGTCCAAATTGAAGGAACCATACCATCTAGTCTAAGAAATTATATTTCGACATGCATGTATATAAATGATGCAGAGGCTCTATGTTGAGTGCTTTGACATCATTCGATTACTTTCTTTTTGACTTACTTTTAGCATTGAAATACCAACTAATTAACAGCTATACAAATGATACTGCTGCTGCAGGTCAAAAACACTTTCCACGTCTATTCCACATGAATTCTGGTCCTTATGTTTAACATTTAAAAGGCCGACTGACGCACCTTAACACATCAATTTAAAAGCAATGTGCAGCTATAGTCCTATTTCGATAGCATTAAGAAGTTGAGTTGAGATGTGGGCTTACCCCCCAGGCCTCTTTTTGTTGTCAAGCTGGCGGCAGTCATCAGGAGGACTCCCCCGGCTGATGGAGCCATTCTGTAAAGGAGCCTGCTGGAGCACAGGTCCAAACTGTGGGAGTAAGGTGTGTTGCTGTGGGGTGGACACGATGGAGCCAGGATAGCGTTGGACCAGCTGCTGGTGTGTCGTTTGATTCGGTTGGGCCATAAACTGTGGGAGGAGGTTCTGCACAGGCTGCTTGTGGCTGGTGGTCAGCACAGCGGTCGGGTGATCGGGTCTGGGCTGCGAGGACCTCGGCGGCGCAGGGCTTTCTTCCTTTGGGGAGTGAGGGTCTCTCCTCGGAGAGGAAAGTGGAGGAGCAGCCGGGGGAGAGAGGGTGGCAACAGGCAGAGCGGGAGAGCCGGTAGGGTTGGTGGTGACCACAGAGATGGGGATGACGGTAATAGGCATGGATGGGAGAGGCAGGGTGGGTGGTACAGGGGCCAGGCGGAGCTCCTCTGCTTTAGAAACATTGTTGATATGGAGCGTTGAGTTATAGTTCACATCAGAGTGCCTCTGCACCACCAGCTGCTCCACTTGAAGCTTCTCCTTCAATTCATCTTCTGTGGAAGAAAAAAAAAAGAAAAGTTAACACAATACACACCTGTATACACTTCAACTATTATAAATGAGTGTACTGTGTATGAAAACACTATATTTTAGGAAAGACAACGATAATAACACTAATAATTGGTGTTGGCATTAATGTGAGTACAATATGTGAAAAGGAATAAAGGAGGCCTGTTGTTGGTTTTCTGGAAACTGACCAAAAGAGATTTCAAGACTAGAGACTCACAGAGTAAAGGAAATAATAATAATAATAATAATAAAAATAATTTAAGATTTACATTCAAAGATACTTCTACACGTGGCAGCAACAGAATATTTTGGATGGCAAAATACACGTGACATGACGTCAGTGGTGGGTTTGTGTTTATCAGCTCAGTAGTCATGCCAAACAAATGGTTCAGCTAAGATAAGGACAAAGGTTGTACAGCAACAGCAGCAGTGGCTCAGCCACTAGAAAAGAATATGTACCCAAGCTTCAGCCTGTATACTGCCCCTGGAATTTTCGCCACACTGGAGAAAACATGACCAGCTCAGTAATGGTTGCATTAGAGTATTTGAAAATGCTAGAGAAGTTGGAATAGAACGGCCTTTTTGTACATCCAGTTCATATTGAATTGACACAACCCCTCCACAGTGTATGGATGAAGGAGAAAGGGGTGGTCTTGTTGCTATGACAGCTGTGATGTTCAACGACAGATACAAATAGCTGTCATTTACATCATTATGACGAAAGTCACTGCAGCACTACTGGTCTCTTCACTTGCGTTTCACTGCACTTACATATCAGGAGGTTGGTAACAAGAACCCTGATAAAAAAAGGGACACTTTATCTAAAAATCTTGGATAATCATGATTATCCAAGGAGGGCTGGATGAAGGGCAACTAGATCTGATTTCACTGATCGTCCAAAAGGCCTCTGCACCTAACCAGAACTGTGTTTAAGTTCCACAACCATATCAAGTTGCCCCTTATTCTACACTTCTTGGTTACCTCTCTCAAAAACCCACATGAAGGTAGGGCGCTGCTGAGCAGTTTATAAGGTGTACCTAATGAACTGCTAACTGAACGTACAATCCTATAAAGGACCTGTGTAATTACATTTAAAGCAGGTTAAATAGTGGTTCATTCTCTCAATATTTCTGCCTTAAAAATAATTGATTTGGAAGTTTTGCATAAATCACTGCATGATACATTTCCTTGGTGATAATACAAAATTCTGCATATATTGTGTAGAATATGTGTGGAATGTGTAGAATAGCTATATATATATATATATTTATTGTGCATGGTGTTTCCTTAAATATCCAAACTGTCCTGGAAAATGTTGCAACATGTTAATCATAGTAAGACTGTATGTGATTAATTGATATTACATATCACTATATTGCTCGATATTTGCTTGTGATTATACAATTCTATGTGTGGCTTTGTGCTATATACATGAATTTAAATCAACACATATATGCTTCAAAGTAAAAAAAAAATCACAAAAGAACAAGATGTACTGTTTAGTGTGCCAGTTTCATAAGACGTTACTTGCCTAGATATGAGAGACTTATAATTTAGCATTGTATTTGTGACATGTACTATACTATCCTGAGGAATCCTTTCCTGAGAGACAACCTATTAAGCACTTACAGAAATATAAAGGGCTTCTGTAGACATTATATAACTGCAGCAGCACACCGAGAAACACTGGCCTACTTTCCTCCACACAGTGACCTGCTCTACAGTAGTGGAGGGGAGGGGGGAGTCTGATCTCTCAATGCAGCAAGGCGGGAGGAGCTGGGAAAAGGGAAAAACAGGAGCTCTCACTCTGACCTAGTTCTAAATGTCACAAACGCCTCCACAAAGAGGAAATAGATGGGACGATACGGGCTTTAATAAAATGTGTAAAATAGCTGGGTAATAGCATTTGGGCCTTCACACAAAAGTCTACTGTAGGCAAATGTTCTATACAAACAGTTTTCCCCCCCCACGAGGAAACGTTTTCAGATTGAGAAAAACAATACTGCTTCTTACGCAAGCCCACACAACACATAAACATAATATACAAAGTGATACTGTTTACAGCAACATTGCTACGCTATTGTGTTACCTTTCGTAACCAAATGAGAGCTTTTCATTGAAAGTAGTTTGGGCCATGTAACCACAGCTGCCTGAGTTATGACTGATGTGATACATTTTACATCCACGACAAAGACCAACATTCGTCTTTGTTGCTTTAAGTTAAATAAAAGACTGCATTGGTGATTTCTTGATTGGGATCACGTTTATTGAAAAGGGTGAGACCTCTACTACAGCAGCCAGCCATCTTCCACATAAACAATCTTTGGGAGGGGATGCCCGGCACGCACGCGGTGAGAGGGGCGGGGCCAGACCCCCTAGATAAGTAGTTGTTCAAAATGTGGGGGCACGGTTGAGGCGGGGGGTGGGGGGGGGGGGGGGGGGGGACACGTCATCGGCAGACACTCTGAGCTCCTCGGTAGCGTCTGGGGAGCCAGAGTTTGTTTGTTTATTTATTAACGGAACGAGACACATTCAGGCAGGCATGGTGAAAGCTGCCGGTGTAACACAGACACAGCATAAAAATACCTGAACGCAGCAGCACCAGGACACACTGACTGGCGACGGTGTAGGATCATTTTGCAAAAATAAGCCTGGAATGTCCCTGCGCCGCCGCCCTTCACCCCCTCCCCTCCCTTCACCCCCCACCCCACGTTTTGTTTCCTTTATGATTTAAATGTGTCGTGGCAGTGCGTGTAGACTGTGACAACTTCACAGCTATGCTGTTGCTGCACGTTTACCGTCTCTTCCATGCAGCAGGTTTTAATGCAGCAGCTCCCGACACCGCAGCCACCCGTGTACACAGTACAGCCCAGTGGTAGAACGCAGATTTCACTTAGACTAAAGCAGACGGAAGAAAAAAGGCAAGGACTACAACTGTGCAACGCATCAACACGCCGAGAAACGAACATGAAAGTAAAAGTAAAATGTGGCTTATTCACGCAAATCCTGTCCCCCAAGTGACTGGGCTCGCCTCCTCATTTACAAACAAAACAAAACGGCTATTGTGCACACCGCAATTAGTTCATTAATAAAGCTGGGGGAGAAACACGATAAGTGTCGTTTGTCTTCAGCTCAGAGTATAAACCTTCCACTGACACGTTGTTCCCCAATACGTGTGCGTTATGCGAAGCTATCGTAAATACCACCGCGGGAAAAAAACAACATAAAACGTGTTTAAATGGGATAAAATAGCAACTTACCACGTGCTTTCTGTTGTTGCTGGGCTTGCAATTCCAAAAACTTGGCTGCTTCAAGGAGCGTTTCGATGCTCATTTCTGTCCACTTGGCAACCTGTGTCTCGATTCTTCAGGAGAAAGGCGAGAGAGCGAATGCAGTAGGCGCCCGGGTAGCACAGGGAGAGGTCTCCAGTCTAAAGCTGGAAAAAAGGGTAATCGGACACCCCCTCAGAAGAAACTCAAACACTTACGTAGAGGAGTTACAAACAAGATGGCGCTGAAAGTAGTAGGAACAAACACGGTTTGTGAATCACGCACCGCGTGTATCCGCCCATTGACATACGACACGCTCCCTCCCAGCAACAAAACACGGAGCCAATGTCGGACGGGATTCAGCCGCCGCAGAGAACTCTGGTCACTCAGACACACTGACTACAGGAAGCCGTCAGCAGCCAACAGCTGCATGTCACCTAGCAACTGACTCCCTTCAGCAGCTACAGTCTATTATTAGTTACGATTTCTATCGCTTTCATGGTTTCATGCATAACTTGCATTCACTCGCTCCGCGCTTGTGTCAGCTAACGTTTGTGACTCCGTCCTTTTCTCCAGAGTTTATTGGTAACCATGACTGCAGTGAATTGCGTCGTATAGTGTCCTCTTCCACAGCCAATCAGCGCGCAGAGCGACAATGGCTCCCGTACACATGGAGACCCGAGCTTTGCGGTGTATTGTTGCTCACGTGAAGCGTCAGTCAGAGCGCGCGCACAAACACACGACCTCGTGCTCTTACACACATGCAAGAACGTGATGCACAGTCAGCTGACCTGCGCGTTCCTCGGCGCATCTGTCGTTTCTTCGAGCTTTGCAAACTGCAACTACCCAGCAAAAACAGTTGCGGAAATAAAGCAAGAATGCTATATTCACACAACTTCTGTACGTTTATGTTCCGCATTATATTACTTCTCAACATTTCTAATTTGAAATTTTATTTCAATACATATCCAGATTCAATTTAATAGATTGTTTTAGCTACAACTTTTTTTGTAAATAAGATTATTCATCTGTAAATAATACTGTTCTTTGCACACTGTGTATTTGTCATGTGAGACCAGGGAGAGATAGAAGAGCATTATTGAAAACAGTAATAATGCTGTTCTATCTCTCCCTGGTCTCACATGACAAATACACACACTCTCACTTGTGGAGTCAAAATCTTGGTACAAGCCGGGGACATGTCCCAAAGTTAGGAACAGTGTTTTGTCTGCGTCACCTCCCCGGGGCATGTGCACATACATGTACATGGGCCTTGATATTAAAACGTTTTTCAGCTACACAATAGTAATAATAGAAGCAGAGTGTCATTATGAAGTGTACGACATGCCGACAAGCCTTTATCAGTTAGTGTCCAAGCACAGCAATTAAGAATTTCATCTTCATATATTAGAATTGAACCTTGTAGAAAAAACCAAACACTGACCTCTTGTGGCCCCTAAAGACACCACATGATCATATAAAAACAAAAAAAAGTATAGAGTATAAAAAATGCCCATTTATTCCAAACGCTTTCACAACTTTGATGAAAATAATACTAGTGTACAGTATTCACTGTCTTAAAAAGTTGAACTAACAAGTACAAAAAAAACTAAAATGAACTAATGAACTGACTACGCATCTTTGCTGAAATAAACTTCCAGCTGTCCCTGTCAATTCAGAATGTACAAAACTTTACCAAATCTTCCAGCATTATAGCGTTATACATAGAAAAATCTTTTTATTTGCCCTAAAAAATGTCTCTCCAGATAAAGAAATTTTGGTTGAAATTTCCGTTGTTTTCTCACCTGACATTACTCTTCTCGTTCTGATTGTTTAGGACTTTGCAACAGACTTTAAAAGTGTATTCTTCAGGTAAGTACACATTTGGTTCATCAGGTCTTTGTTCTGACCCTCGACCCAGTGCATCTCTACCACCACATCGCTACCCTCCAGGATTATATTCAGCAGACACTTGAACAGGAAGTGCTTGACTGCACTGGGGCTCAGAGGCCGCTTTAAGGGGGGTTCACTTACTCCGGCAGTCGTTTCCTTTAGGCCTGTAGGCTCCATGTCAACATCTTCACTGGTTACATCTTTTAGGACTTCTTTTTGTTCTCCATCACTACTGGTCACATTCACAGAGGAGCCATAAACAGTCTTTTCAGAATGCTGCTCAGCTGCCTCCTGTGCACATTTGATTTTGTCGTGAGTGCGATCTTCCTGGCTGTTGCTGTTCTGTGTGGAATCAGGCTCCTGTTGGGATGTTGGGCTCGTGGTAAGAGCAGCTGAGGCCACGCTGGTTTGAGAGCTGGTCCCTGCGCAGTGAGGCGCTCTGGGAAGCTCTCGCAACTGACGCTTCTGCTCACGACGCTTCTGTCGTCCATGGACCCAAGTGTTCTCCACGGCTGTCACAAAAAGACTCTGCTCCTGCTTACTGCAGGGGATACGTTTGTGCAGCACCTGTCATACAGGGCGACAAACAGACATTTGTTGAGGAGACTGGAGAGTCTGTAACCCTGAAGCTTAAAAATGTTTTACTTTTGATGTAACTTTATGAGAGGTGAAGACTCGGCTCTTTCCCAATGTTTAAGTCTTGTGTTGTAAGTATCTATGGTATTATATCAAGTATTGGAGAAAAACATAGCATAACATGCTATTAGTGAAATAATTAAATAAAATCTAGCAGGTGGAGTTTTCCTGGCGCCACCAGAGCATGGCATGGGAATTAATAATACTGTGAAACAGGACGTTGCACGTCTGCAAGTCTTTTACCCTCAAGTCAGCAAGCGTCCTCTCCAGCAGAGCAGCAATGCTGTCCACAGGGCTGCGGGCCTTGCAGCCTATAGCAGAGGCTTTGACCTGGAGCTCCTTCAGTCCTGCCTCTGGGAGTGTGAAGGACAGGGGTTTCCGTGACTTCTCCAGTTTACGCTTCTTACTGGGAGGAGACTGAGGGCAAAACAGAGGGAATAAAACCTTTATCTGTACCATAGATTATTCTGGACCAACAAAGAGCAACAGGATACAAATGAAACACTTTCCCCATAAAATGTATATTTTAAAGGAGAAGCAGAGGGTCAGAAAAATTAATCATAAATACATTTTATACCATAGTCAACAATGTTATTAAACAGCAGGCACATGTAACGTTCTGAAACATTAAGACAACGTAGTTAGTAATTTCTTTTAACCTACACAACTACTAAGAAAGACACATTTCTTTCTGGAGTTGAAACACGAAAATTATTAAACCAAAATAATCCACCCTATTCATGTGCCCTTAGACAAACATCTGTGGAAATTAAAGAATAAAATACTCAATCATCAACTGGGGTCTCCATATGGTGGGCCACAGGAAAAATCCATAAACGACAGATATGCAAATATGTACACACACACACACACACACACCCACCCACTTGGTGACTTGGTGGTTAAGATGCAGACCATGGAAGGCAATGACAGTGGCACGCTATGGCTAATCAACAAACTGGGGAAAAAGTCTATGCACACCTGAAAGTGTGACAGGACAACACAACATGAATTACAATGGAGAAAAAAAATCCTGCATATGCTTCAGTCTTACTGCAGGAATATTTATTACCTCACGACATTTCAGCCTGTTTGACCTTCATCAGCTATGTGGGCCAACAGGAAAGAAGCTGCCTAATTTATCCATCAGAGGACCACAGATATTAGCTACAACTTGACAACATACACACACAGTTGTCTTTCTACACCAGTGAGGACCCTCAGCTATAATGCATTAAAATCAAAACTCGATGCCCGAGACCAACCATTACCCTAACCCCTCTAGTAAAACCAAGGCTTAATCTTCAAAAGGCCCTTTAGGTTGTGAGGTTTCCATTATCCCCATAAATGAGCACTGTTGTTTGTTCATGTTGCAGTAAAAATAGAAAGAACAGAAAATGTTCCTTGTTCTGAATTGGCAGAAAAGTAGCAGTTGCCATTACCTCAGTACATTATGTAAAAGAAGCTATGCTGTTTTTCTAAATGAATTGTAAAATGTAATGAATGGTGAAGCTAGTTAATTGTTCATCTAAACCCTAGATCCCTTTATACTCCGACACTGTAAGCTGGAATGAGTGAATGTGGTCCAACGTCAACAGATGCTGGATTTTCATTACACACCACAGGAGGGCACTCAAACCCCATGAGTTCCACCTGAACCAGCAAAACACCAATCCCTATTTCCAATCCTCTCTAATGTCATGTTGGGATGGTGGTGGAGGTCGTCAATCAAAAGTGAGTGAATGCAGCGGATGCACCGCAGCCATCCACCGCTGCACGTCCACTGCAGCCAATTTTCAAGGCTGCACGTCGGCTGGCTGAAGGTGGGGAGCAGACAGTATGGCCGACTAACCTACAAACAGCTGAGGGAAGGGGCGGACTTTGACCTTCACTCTGCTGCAGTGGTGTGCAATCAAGTTTGGATTTCTCATTCAATTTAGTGCATTAGTCTGAGAGGTTGTCTTAATTTTTTTAATAAAAAATATAAATATTTGAATTCTCTTTCTCTAATGGCTCTCGGAGAAACATATTCATGGGTAACACAGCATAATAAATACATATCCACTGTAAAAAGTAAAATCTGACTGCATATCTATTTAGATATATCTACTGTATATATAGAGAGCTATATCAATACATTAAATATGTCACTATATACAGTATATATTCAAGAGGACTGAAAATAGACGCTACCTTGTCTGAATGCCTGTTAGCGCTTCTATTATTTCTTTCATTTCTATTCATTGCTTACAGACATCTCTCCCCCCATTCCCTCCATCCTCTGAAAGCCCTGCAGCTCAATGCAGAAGGAAAGAAAATCAATAAAATCCATCAAGCCAAACCTGCATGTTTGTACAGAGCATCCTTGACACAGATTCTTATACTAATACACTGGTATATACGCACACGCACACACACACTCACACACTCACACACTCAAGAGTCATCATGAAATTCATAGACCAAGAGCATGAAACCCAAATGTACTGTTTCACAGACACACCTCTCTACTGAAATACATCCTCTTCAGACTCTGCTGTTCTTTCACTCCATTATTAATCCCCACTTACACACTCTTACCTCACTGCATACTCTCCCCATTTCTCTCTCTCTCTTTCGCACACACAGACAGACAAACCACCACCATAGGCAATATGGGTAGATGACAACCTCCCAACAAAAGCTGGGGCAAACTGGCCACTGTGAAAACCTACAGAACCAACAAGAGCTTTTTTCCGTTTAATGATATTCTGTTGTCTATGTTGAACTCCCGAGTACACACAAACATACACAGCGTAGAAAAAAAATGCTGCCAAATTCCTCTTCAGGGAAACATTGTAAATCATACACCGATCATCCCCTCTCCTCTCAACATCCATTTTCCTTCTTGTGAAGTCCCAAAACCCCATGCATGGACTCCCCTCCTGACCCTTGTCCTGCCAGCGGCCTGTATGAGCAACAACAACATCAGCAGCCTGCCTCAGGGCTCAGATAAAGCCTGGCAGTTCTACATCGTCTCCTCTATCTCCCAGTCCTTTCATTCTGTCTGAGTGCGTTTGTCTGCATCCTCCTCTTTTGTCTGAATTTATCCAATCTCTCCAGCAGCATCTTATCTTCCTTCGGCAAAATACATCCTCTGCATATTTCCTTTTTGGTAATGAACATCCAGAATAAACAGAATATTTTATTTTCCCATAATTATTCATTTTCTAAAACAGGTAGCCATTGTTTAACAAACTGTTGATGTGTGGCCATGTCTATTGGTAATAAAATAGCCTCTGCAAAGCTCAAACAAACAACCTCCTGTAGAGGACAACTATTCACCAGTCTGGTTAATTAAAAAAATATATAAAAAAAAACAATGGAAAAAAAATGTAAGTAAAAGAAATGTAGAATTTGTGGCAGCCTTAATACTAATAGCAGTTTGCAGGCTGACCTGGTAATAACGGTGTTAAGTAGGTCACAGTTGGATGCATGTCACATATGTTATCATCTTTATGTAACATTAATGAGCCAACCCACACACACACGCACACGCACACACACACACATATATACACATACATTATAGCAGATGACCACAGGAGCACATGCATCCAGGCGGAGTTGTGTAGTCAACCATGCAAGGAACTACAAATGCAAAAATGTCTTGCATGCAGCCACACGCACATAGACACACAACACGGACACACATTGAACGGCAGTGGATGTCATTCACTGTGGTAGAGTCTAAGTGGTGGAGGGGAAGGAGGAGAAAATGTAGGCCAATCCTTCTGCTTAACTGCTTTAAGCTGTAGAGTCAAAAACCCATACAGTCCTCATCATACATACATACATACATACATATGTACATATAAGCCTCTCCTGCACCTGAGGTCAACCTCCACCTTCCTCTATTAGTCTGTCGGCACTGCAAAATCATTCACTCCTGTGTGCGACACCTTTCACCGTTTCAGCATTTTTCAACATGCCAATTTTCTGTTTATCTTCAACTCTCACTGTCCACATATGAAAGTGGTACGGTGCATGTGCGCACAGTCGTGCCCTGGCAACTGTTGCCTGGCTACAGCGTGTTAAAAATCACATAAACCTCTCCCCAGAGGGCAGAATAAGTGCTTCTAATGGAAAGGGGCTGCAGGGAAAGAGGATAGTCTGGAGACAGGCGAGAGGATGGAGCGGGACAGAGGCGGTGCATTATTAAGGAGGTTTTGGAAACAGCCACTAGCATGAGAAGAGAAGCCCACAGAGCATAAAGATCAATGCTGATGAGATCCTTCTGTATTGATGTGTTACGCATTGCCATTATGACCAGAAAACAATGTGTAGAGTCACCGGTTGGCAGGAAGAGTAAAGTTCCTTGAATGCACAGACTTACCGGAACAATAACGTCGT
This sequence comes from Colistium nudipinnis, assembly GCA_016785305.1. Taxonomy (NCBI): domain Eukaryota; kingdom Metazoa; phylum Chordata; class Actinopteri; order Pleuronectiformes; family Rhombosoleidae; genus Colistium; species Colistium nudipinnis. Next base: position 512,596 of record JAFBJU010000340.1, on the reverse strand, counting down.
CATAGAAACTCCAGGCCAGGGCCCATCGCATGGTCCGTCCCTGACAGAACTCTGTGTGCGTCACTTTAGGTACCTGAGCCAAAAGCAAATTGAAACACATCTTAACATCACGTCGATGACTGCCGGCAATTTCACAAATAAAAGAGGTCAAGTACCAACAAGGGGGTAGTGGCTTAGCCTGCGATGTAATGAGTAAAACACTAGATACCATTGAGATGATTGCACAGAAACCAGTCACACATTTGGTCAAACATTTGTTTCTCTTCTTCCAGTACATTTTAAATTCTGAATGTGTTTTTATTGTGATGTGCAGGTGTCCGGTGTTACATGTGAGAACATTGAATTACAGTTCCAAATTCTAATCATCCGAAACAAAACAGAAAATAAAATACCCATTTAAAAAAGAACAACACATAAATACTGTTTCCATGAACAGCTGGAGCTACTACAATCAGTTGAGTGACACGTGTAGGACGTGTGATAAAATGTAGAACGGCTTTCGCGAACCAAATCATTACCATCCGTTCACTCCAAATGTTGATGCTAGAAAGTAACTCAGTGAAACCTTGACCTGCGACAACCTCTGATGGTGTGAAAGAGTCATCGACAACATTTTGTCACTGTGAACTTTGGCTGCACATCTCGTGGGTGAGAAGGTAAAGCGCTGTGAAAACCCTCGTGCTAATGGAGCACTATAACAGTCTGTGAGGACTGCTTCAGTAAATAAGAGGAGGGTCACTTGAAATAAAGTCAAAGGTCAAACGACTCAGTTGCAGAGGCAGGTATTTTTTTGCTTGAAAAAAAACGAGAGAAGAGGCTGATAATTGCATTAGCATATTAACTAGGCCAGGTTTCTTATTACACGCACGTTCAAATGAGGCTTCACACTCCTCGCTGGACCTTAGCCAAGGCGGCACTCACTACGATGAGCCCTGAACCCTATGGAAGCGGTGATAGGGGTGGCAGGTGTGCGAGCCTTTGTTTGGAGCATGTGAGGGAAGCGACTGGCACAGGACCAGAGGTCTGTGGCAGTCAGGAATCATGTGATTGGTTATTAGTTCGACTAATGACACAGATGCCGCGTGATTCGCTCATGCTCGAACAGAAATCAGCTCTTTCAAGGCTCATTTGTGACACCGCTTAGCTGACCTATCATAAAGAGCTGATGGGATACAGATTCCTGTGTATCCGCTCCCACCACTGCAACAATTGTCAGCATCTAAAATCACTAATCAGTCCCAGAAGAGTGAAATGGGAGGCAAAGATTATTACAACAAGCCATTACAAAGCCGTGAAGAGCAGCATGTTGCTGCATGAACAATCTTGAGATGTGCGAGTGTGTGTGTCTGGCTTTGTTCTGGGACTCACCCCTTGCTTCCTCAGCTCCTCTTTCAAAGGTGTCAGGCTGCACTTCTTCCCCAACATGCAGCTGTACCACCTGCAGAAAGACGGATCCACATTAACCAGCTGTGTGTGTGTGTGTGTGTGTGTGTGTGTGTGTGTGTGTGTGTGTGTGTGTGTGTGTGTGTGTGTGTGTGTGTGTGTGTGTGTGTTAGCGGCCAGCAGCTCAGGCGTGAACTACCAAGCCGAGAACAAACGAGCCGCAGCGGGCTTAAGGGAGCAACACAAAGGCACAGTGAAACACAAAAGCCGGAAAAAAACATCTGTATGCGTTGTGTTTTGAAGTCGTCCCATGGTGGAGGCCTGATCAATAATCTCGGCTGTGCAACAAAAAGATGAGGTTGCTCGATGATCGCTGAGCAGCCAGGAAAGATGAAGGAGCGATAAACACATCAGGCAGTCCGTTGGAAACAAAGGCTTGTCAGTGTCTCGTTAGTTTCTTCCAGAGTCCAATTAAATATAATCATCTGATCTTCACGCATTGCGATAAATAAATATGAAGAAAATATCGCTTCAGGTTCCACCGGGAAAGTCTTTGTTGAGTCATCATCACATTTAAGGGTGCGTTTTTTTTTTTAACGTTTCGTTTCGACTGTCTGGGGGCCAAAGTCTGGATAACTGAGGCTCTAAAGTTGATGTAAATACTGACTCACTCCTCTGAGTTGAACATACGTCACATCAGGAAACCTAAAAATGTGTTAACTCATAAATGCTGAACAAATTTCAATGGGTGTTTCATCAATTAAAGAAAGTAATAGAGAAAAACAAAATGACAATACCAGAACCTAAAAGCTGTTTGATCTTGTGGTCGACGGTAAGAAAGGGCACCGAGATGAAATCAGGTTCTTTTTGGAGGCATGAGGATGCCCCTAGGGGTGAAGGGGGGTGGGGAGAGCAACATGTCAGCCGCTGTTGCCGCACTGAAATATTGAACAGCTCTAATATCCACAGATGTTCCCCACTTCTCGACACAGTGGGGAGGAACACCCAGAAGAGCCCCCTGAATACCCTCCTCCACCCGACTGCTTGTTCAAACATCCCAAAAAGTGCAGCTGCGCTGGCATCCATATTCAACCCTCTCTCTCTTCGCGTGTTTCTGAAGCACAGACGTGTGATTACAATCTTATTACCAGAGAAGGTCATTTTCATATCAAAGCATGACAAATGAGGAGCGTTACTTTATTTCTAAATGCGGGTTTGGGCATTTGCATGCGCGTTTTACTGGGAACTGAGGTGGTTAGAAAGAGAGAGGGGGAGGGCGCGGCTGTGGAGCATCTTAAAGGACCTATCAGACGAGCTGGCAGTGTTTCCATGGAAAACCTGGTGGCACTGGCGTCCCAGCATGCTTTTTGGAGCGACAGAAAGCTATGGTTGGTTTGGCACGAGCTTCAAACCAGTTAAATGAGCCGACGTTCATTCCCACTTACTCTCCTCGATACGAGAGTGTGACACAGATCCACACCAGAGCAGGCAGGTGTTAAAACGCGCACACAAACACGCGCGCGCGCACACACACACACGGGCCAAGCAGGTGTGGCGTGTCTAATTAGTTTTAATAGCACCACTCTGCAGTTCCCTCTAGCCGCGTCTCACTCGGCTGCCCCGGTGACAGCCCTGGTAAAGGGGGAGGACAAAGTGACAGTCGCTGGAGAAACCCCTCGCGCACCCACCCAAACACAGCTGCTCCCGATGGGCTCCCGAATACAGTGCATGTGGTGCGCGTGCATCAATTACTAGGCCACCAGCAACCAATCGACCCATTTCAACTCCCGGTGCCCGCCCTTCACCGGTGCTCTCAGTGGCCTTTTAAACCTCGCATAGCCACTCCAGAAAAAGCAAAGTGTGCACTGCTCTTGTACATTTGCCTGCCCATTTAAATATGCAGCTCTATAGTCCGCAACACAGTTTCTGACTATGACTAGGTTCCAATGACTCCGGTTTTGATTTTGTTGTATCTAGGGGTTAATGTTGACAGTCATGGTCCTGTTCCGTTTCCTCACCGAAGGCGTTTCTTGAGCTGCAAACTGTCATGAATGATCCTCTTGACAAACTCCAGTTCGCCGCCCTCCGCCATGATCTCCGTCACCCCGCCCGTGTTCACTGAACTGGGAGGAGGTCGGCGTGAGTTCCTGGAATTAACCCCCTGGAGAGAGCAACAAGACAGTGATAGATTAGGATAAAATCCTATTAGAAGCAGTCACTATTGAGTATCATCTCAATGCTGTTTACTGTCAATGTTCGCATATGTCTAACCCTGGGAGTTATTTGTGGGGCAGGAACACCCACCTTTGCTTCCAGCTGGTTTGCAAAGAACGGAGGGTTGCACATGCAGAAGTCATATACGATCTCTGTCTCTTCTTTCAAGGCGTCCATCAGTAAAGTCTTCTGAGGAACTTTGACGACTGGTAAAAATATAAAAAAAAAAAAAAAAAAAAAAACCCATAGATGAGATCAAGATAAATAAATGGGATGATTTGTTCATATTGGGGGATTTCTTTATGGTTTGCTTGAAATTGATATTCTACAGCACAGTCTGAGGCGACTAATAATCTGCTTGATAATATAGATTGTATGGTAAACAAAGCTGTAAAAACCAATTAATTGTAATTACAAACCAAATGGACCAGATGGGGAAGCAGTTGGGGGGGACAGAGCAGATGCAGAGATGTTGGAAGACAAGACAGGAAATGGTATGAGGTACGAGGGTGGCGGTAAGGCCAATTGACGGATGCCAACTGACATAGAACCCGAATGGATGGGTGTCTAAAAGCATTTTCAGTCAAATATCCAAAATATGCCTTTAATCTAGTCACAGGAACACATTTTTGATACTTTATAGTGACTGTGTTACATAAGATGACTTAAAAAGGGAAATATTAAATTACATGAAATATGTAATGCAAAGCTGAAATAATAAAAGCTAAAACACACCCTTGCTCAATTTCGCCTATTTGAGTTGAGTTGCTGCAGTCTTACCTTTGATAAGTTCGGAGAGGTTGTTCTGCTCCACGTTTTTCGTAGCATAGTCAAAACAGATGTCATCCACCTCTGTGGCGAGGAAATACCAGCCGTTCATTGTGGCTCCCAGCAAGGGGTAAATACAAGACGCCCCCGTTCCTGCACAAACACACACAACATACACATTCCATTTTGGCAGCGTGACAATGTATGTAATCATTATGATGAAGGATAATGAATGAGCGATCAGTACAGGAACACCCTGGCGTGCCTTTATAAGTATGACCGCATGAAGGGAACCCAGTCCCAGAACGCGTCCTGGTGTGTTTGTAAAGCATTATCTTTGACTTAGGCACCATAACCGTCAATAAAAGTGAGTTAGAGTGGCTGTTACTGAATCAATCATGTCCGCAAAAGGACCACAGCTGCACAATTCAGTCCAGGCTCAGACAGAGGTGGCGTCCGTTGGTGAGGGAGACGCCCGACGGTGATTCATCAGGGAATGGACAGCTTCAACATGCTTACAGAAAGACTTGGTGTACGCACACAAAGACAGGTGGCCTTTTCTCTGAAAGCAAACAAGTTGCAACATGTGGAAAGGGGATTTGGGTGCTACGCATTGGGAACACTGGGAGTACTGGGAAAGACGAGGCTCAAGGTAACCAGCTGGAAGCACCAACTGACATTTGGGGTGTGTGTGTGTGTGTGTGTGTGTGTGTGTGTGTGTGTGTGTGTGTGTGTGTGTGTGTGTGTGTGTGTGTGTGTGTGTGTGTGTGGTTCTTAGCTCCCTTTTAACACAGACATAAGGAGAGTTTCAATTGATTTTTAAACATTCTAATACTACAAAATCGGTCCCGTAATCGTCTCCTGTGTAGCCAGCCAAAGTATATTTTCCCTGCATTTGATGATTTGCTCTACATACTACTATTTCCACAACAAAGCAAGGCATCGTGAATTTTATTTTTTCTTTCTTTTATCGGCGCATTTATTGAAGTTCCCCCACTTGAGACCAACACGTTTCTCCTTAAAGATGAGACATGTGAATAAATGAAAAGCTAACTTGCAATTCAGATTGGAAAAAAAAAAAAAAAAAAAACAACTTAAAAATGAAACCAAGTAGTACCGATGTCAATGCCCCTGCGTGGCTTCTTCTGGCCATCGATGAGGTCCTCCACCCAGTGGATGTAGTTGAGGCGCAGGGGGACTGTGGGGATGAGGCGCTCCAGAGGGATCGCGATGGTCAAACCAAAGTCCTCCTTCAGCAAGGTGCAGGTCAACGCTCGTACCGCCTCCGGCTCTTTAAAGTTCACACTGGAGATGAAACAAACGGCTGGGTGAACACTGCATTTAGAACTGAACGAATAGTTGTACATAACCTTTAATCTCAAATCTATCTGATGATTTTCACTCATCAATAAAATCATTTGAATAAGAAAATAGTACGCATCACGCAAGTTTGTTTTACCTTAACTTGGAGGATTAAAATAACCGACTACTGGTTTTTGTTGCTGCTTCTGACCTTCATTGTCCTCAGACATGAAAAGATGTCACCGCATACCCAGGTGCCAACAGTTTACCCGGAGAGTAAGATTCGTTCTCATTATTACGATAGGAATGCTGGACAAGGCACCAAAACCAGAACCGAGGTTGTATAAAGCCGTGTATAAAATTGTGACCTGCCTCTTTTTTTCCCCCTTTAATTAAGGTGCCCTGGTAGCAATTTACCATGCTGCCCCCAATTCAGCACCTCATTAGGGTTTTGCTCCTCCACATGGGTGCCGCTCCCTGCACTGAACCACGTTACTTAACATTACTCTCTCTCACACACACACACACGAAGATGAAGGACAAAGAGCTCATCACTTCACAATACGTGCTAATGACAATGGGATTCAATAGCATCCCCAACACTACAAGCCCTGCCACTTTTATATTCCCAGTTCTCAGTCGCACTCATGCAGCTCTCCCGACTTTCCCCTCTCGACATGTTTAATGATTTGGGCTGTCAAACAAACGGGCACGAGTGCGGCAGACAAGAGCGCGTGGGTGTGATGGGTATGATCAAAGCTTCCCTGAGCGTGTTCACACCTTGGCAGATTCAACTAAACACATCCTGGTGAAGGGGAAGTCTGCCACCACACATGTCTAGAGTGAGCAGAGTGCAATGGTAAATAAAGCATTTCAACAATCCAATTCGAGTAACCGATAATTATTGCGATTTATTAGAGGCCAACGCAGTTTATAGCGCTTAATGAACCAAATTTTAGACCTCAAGGCAAATGGTAGAAATAAATGTTGCTTGGGTACAGACCTGGCTCAATACACCTATGAACTTAAGTCAACGCGAGTGCTTTGAATACTAGTTGGGTTCAATACAAACAAACTTAGTTATGGTATATTTCAGCTGGTGTGACCGCAGGCGTACAGAGAAAACAGTTGAACCATTTGAAAAGTTGGTGTTGGTCAGTGCTTTGGTTAATGGTCCATTTTAATCAGTCGCCAAATGAGTGTGACCTTTCAGATTAAAACAGACACCAGGCTCTTCTGAGGATATACAACATATTGGCAAAAGAATAACCAGTAAAACATGTGGCCAGTGTTTCGGATTGGAAGCAGGCAACTGAAGAAGCGGCACGTCAACATAACACGCACACTTTCCCAAAATATAAAAGCCCACATCTTGCATTTGTCCAGCGCTCAGATACTCTGCCCTCTTCCATTTCTCCTCAGAGGCCTCATTAGATAACGATCAATATTCAGAGCGGCAGGCGGCTCAGGCCAGCCCTCTATTTTTAGTCCCTGACGACAGCGTGTACAGTATTGTGTGTGTGTGTGTGTGTGTGTGTGTGTGTGTGATACAGGCCGATCACTCCCATCAGCAGCGCTGCGAATGTCTCCATGGCAACCCCACCTACTGAACAGACGAAGAGAGCACGCAAATCCGGCCACGCTGGAGCAATGGCTGATGCCAGCGTGAGAGTGCCCGCGATTTACGTCTCTGCTGCCACGTAGGTGCATACGACATTAACACGGCCAACGGGAAGCCGTGTGGGACAAATATGAGGGAAAAAGTTGCAAACGGTGTGATGAGACAAGATAATGTACAGTGGTGTTATTAAACTGGAGGAGAGTATACTGCTCACACTCATTTCTTTCCGTGATCAGCATGAAAGCACATGCACACACACACTCTTTCAATCCCTGTCGCAAGAGGGGTGACCTTCACGGTGCATCTGCCTCACTGTTAATGTGCTGGGGTAAACATATTGTGATGTTAAAAGCATCTTCTGCTCAAAACACTGAGTGAAACACATTGGTTTCTCACAGTGCAGAAAGAAGGGCATGCCTTAAAACTCAACACAAATAAGATTAATTGACACTTAATATGGAGGCACTCGTTTTGCCATAATTTGCAAGTCTGCAGATATGCTGATGTTGTCATTAGGATCCCAGGAACAACCGGCAATTATAGCTGACGTTATTATAGTTGTTTTTGCTCTGAATATAGTAAGGTTATGATTCCATTAATTAAATCGCAAACGGCTAAAGCAATATGCAACATATACGGTATATTTATACACCCGTTACCACACAGATGAATAATGTCATAGTGAATAATGACAGTCATTCAAGAATTAAATGAAGGATGTATGTTGACCTTTTTAGAAACGAAAAGATAATGATGTCACTATTTTACACTACTCCATCATTTCTTAGTCCTTACTTAAAAACCTGAACATAACATGCAGGGATATAATAACTGATAAATATACAAATACACAGTGAACAAAATATAAGGAGAATAGGGGGTGATGTCATTGATTAAATGCATACTAATTTCGCAGGAGATTGGTTGAATTTGCCCTTAAAATATTTAAAGAAATAATTATCAAAAGAAAAATAATGCATTGGAATACAATATGTAGGGTATCAACCGGGGAAAAATGGCAAACATTCTGATTGGAAATTAAATACCGTAAATGTGGAATCTCTGCATGTGTATAACCATTTTCAATAAAGAGATAAAAGAAAGCTAACAGGAGTTCATGATAAACAGGTTTTCAGTCAAATGGTTTTGAGTATCCTACAGTGGTAGTGCTACCTAGATATCAAGAGCATGGCAAAGTGGATAAAGAGTGTGAAGACATATGTAAAAAAGAATGTTCTACATAAGGCACTGACTTTCCCTTATCTCTCTCCCACCAGATATTAAAAAAAAAGATGGATTTTAATGGCTGTGCCGGGCTTTTCATTTTGAGTGGTAAAGATCATTGTAGGGTTCAATTTATTAAGTGCAAATCGGACATCGGAGGTCACAAATATTCATTAAGTTTCACTTTATTGCAAAGACCATGCTTAATAATTTACTCCTGAGAAAGAAAAACTGGCAAGAAGCTGAGAAGTTGAACATTTCATCAATTAAGGAAGTTAAAGTCCTTCCACAGATGTCTCGTCTCCCAGCCCATAAATAAACATGACTTCCAAATTAAATGTTAGAAATCCAAAGAGGCGATGCATTTTTAATACCCATTCATGCCTCCTAATGCCACCCCTCTATCTCCCCGATCGCCTTCTCCTTCCACAAAAACTGAGACAAGCCAACACTCAGACAATTTTGGGTTAATCTGTTCCTCACTTCTATCCCAATCACACCCACCACATTTCTACTCCAGCTTCCTGTGGTCTGAGCTCAACTCTTTGCCCACTGCTATCAGCGCTCTCCACTGACGATCCCTAAATTGGGGGAGACGTATCTCCCTCGAGGATTGAGTGCGTGTCTCCCCAAGATTACTCTCATTCCCCAACTCACTGCTTAAATACTTAAAAGCCCAGGAAATGAATTCATTGGGAAACACAAAACCATGCTAATCCCTCCACTGATGGAATGACAGACTGTCGGAGAAAAGGAGAAAGATTTCTGCAGACGGTGAACTAGGAGCTGTAACCACACACAGAGTTGTCGAAAATCCTGGACATCTTTTAATGTTGTAGGAAAAAAAAAACTATTAACTGGCAACTGAATCTAGCCTGTACTAGCGTTGGCGGTTACCGTCTGATCAATGTGCAACATTGCGTCATTGAGTGATGACAATTTGTGAACAAATGATTTAGAAAGAGGCGAAGATGTCCAAATTCCAAATTTCTCCTCATGTGCTGAATGCAAGGCCAAAGAGATGCACAAAAGGAGTATTAGGATGGTGTTCCAAATAAAGTGTTTGGAGCGTGTAGATACTGCAACCTGCTACACTGCCGACTCTTATCACAGTTTTGTCTTTTGACGAGTGGCTAGCTTTAATCATCAAAATTCATCTTTTAAATGGAACGTCTTGTCCAGACACTACCCAACCATTGTGTGTTAGTCAGTTTGTCTGTCTAGGACCCACGGACAGACACAGACACCGCGGACTGATAATCAACACCTGTCACAAACTTGTCTACACACGCATGCTCGGCCCGCTGTAACGTGATTGAGTGGCCACCTCGCCGCCGAAAAAAGGAAACGCCCACAACAATATGTTCACAGTCGCACGCAGATGTTGGGCGACACCATATCTGCGTTCATCTGCATAACACTGAAAATAACGAGAGATTTCCTCAGCGAACAGACGTGGTACCTGCTTTGTACAATACAAAGACAGAGGGAGGAGAGGCGCGTCAGTCCTGACAGACAATAAGCAGACCTCAAACACACCGCCAGCCCACACATTCACTCTGTAGGTTCCTTTGTCATGTTTGTTTCAACAGAGAGAGAGAGAGAGAGAGAGAAATTAAATAGACATGACAAAAAGACTATATCCATTTGATGCGTTTACAACTAAATTAAATTTGAAATATTGAAAAAACCCTGTTTCCATTTTCAGTTTGCATTAAAACCAGCATTAAACGCACAGCAATTGCACAGTAGATCGACAGAAACACACAGGGGCAATGTCCATGACATTATCCAATGGCATAACATGATGGCAAACAAATATCTAACATTCAAAACCCCTAAGTATTTTTTTAATATAATGTTAATGTAAAGACCAACATTTTTTTAGTGCATGACAGAGAGAAGTGGCTCACTACAAAGGAGAAATAGTAAATACAAACCACAGCTACCAGGGCAATATCTGCCCAAACAAAACATAAAAGGAAAGAAAAAATATTTTTCAGAGCACGTTTGTTTCCTACTGCAGCAGCAACCATGATCTCACACTGTTGAAATTCAACGCAACTGATCCCAACAGACATATTCTTCCTTTGTTCTCCAGCCTGGACTTTTTTCACATCATTACTCCTTAGCAGCATCTCTCACTCACTGCCTATCACACACACACGTTCATTTAATCTGTGTCCAGAATTTGTGCGAGGTGAAACTGGAAGCTTTATGTTAGTTTTTGATTGACACGCTAAGCTATTGGAAAAATTGGAGGTTAAATTTAAGCCGTCACTCGTACATAATGTAGGAAGTCAGCAAGCAGAGGATGGAGTGAAATAGAAAATAAAAACTCTTTGGATGTTGGGATCAATTGTCCAGTGTTACCTTTCTTCCAGATTCTGACTCTTCCTGATCTTGCCAGAAGCTGAATGGGCTTTAAAGATCAGATCGAGTCACCTGGGACACAAGGAGTGCTGAATGTAATCCCAAAGGCTCGACTGAGTCAGGCTGGCATATCGGTGAAAAGGGGTTTTAATACACGGCTTCAAAGGGCACAAGAGTACGTGGCCAACTGAGAATCTCATTCTAAAAATCGGATGTTATTTTGCAGCTACAACGGCATGCCCTCATTTGTTGTTAGGCCTATTCAGACAGCCACAAGACACAGCCAATCCCTATGGTAACTTATAAGGATGTTTACCCAAGATGAAATTAAATGTGCTGTCGATCAACTAATATGTACCATATTACCTATGTATTGCGTAAATGTTCATGTTTAGTTAAAGGGGGAATGCAGGGGTAAAAATGTCATTATTTATTTATATTGATTTTATAGTTATATATATATATATATGGTATATATTGGATTTTATAGGTATATA
>JAFBJU010000340.1:402522-501189 GCA_016785305.1 Colistium nudipinnis | reverse complement strand
GGTATATATATATATATATACCTATAAAATCCAATATATACCAATATATATATTGGTATTTTGGTGCATGTATTAAATTATTTCTGTTATTTAATCTAGCTTTATTGATGTGAAGTAGACAAAATAATAGAAACACCTGGACACCACAGCGAGTGTCCACCCACTTAATAGAGCAGTGGAGTGGAGCAGTAAAGACTTTTGTTACTTATGATCTCTATAAACTGTGAGAAGGGGTATATGATTGTTTATAGGGAAACACAGTTAAAATAAAACAGCGGCAGCGTAGCACCCAAAATGAACACTCACAAAAAGATGCTGATGGGGAACTGATGGGGTGGTGGGTGATCACCAAAGATTTAACTGATGATGATGGTGAGAGATTTGAGGTCAAAGATGGACGTAACTTCCAGTGCAGATTAGTTCATGAAGACAAACAGTGAACACACAATCTGTGCAGACTCTGGTACTCACACGGGCCGTCCTGTCAGGCTGGTGTGCACATGCTGCTGGAAGTCCGGATACTTGGAGGCCAGGTAAGTGAAGTCGGGTGGTCTGTCTTTGTATCGGTTCCGTGGATGCATGGCCTTGTTCAGAGCCATGTTCAGAGCCCTGGATTCAGGGGGAAGCACAACAACAGCAAACGTGGTCGTGTGTGAGTGTAAGAGTCGACTCAGAAACATTACGAAACACGGATTCATTTCAAAAATAAATGTTAACTCCATAAAATATTTGTTCTGAAGCTGAGTTGGAAAAGTTTCGGAGATATGAGCCGCATGTGCTGTTCATAGAACTGCATCTCACAAATGACTAACTACTCTTGATTATTGAGGGGAACACATGTTTAATTCCTCAAACTTGCAGTAAAAACTAGCGGATTGAGCCGTTTCCGTGTCGTATGCTAACTGGGGAAGCTAATACACAAGTTAGTCTACACCCTGCTTACCTTCACAGTAGCTGTATCTTGCTGCAACGATGTCGGTTGGTATTTTACAGCCGGAGTTGATATTATTCTCCGAGAAACTGCACAGACAAGTCACGTTGCCCAAACGTTTCACACTTTCTGCCACTCACTTCCTGGTTGATCTTGACGTCGACACAACGTCGATGCGCATTGGGCTACGTCAGGGGAAAAAATGGTTGCCACGTTACAAGGTTCAACTGAGCTTTCTGCTAAGATTGCGCATAATCACTCTTTTGTATCTTTTATGAACGTTATGGGCTTTCTTCTTTGCTGTTCTTAACTTTTCTTAAGTATCTTCATCTTATATAGAATGAAAATATATATTTATTTTTTTGGGAGAGAAAAGTATAATGACATTGTGATAAAAATCTGTTTCTGTGTGTATGTTTTGTCAAGAGTTCTGTTTTTCAATTATTTATTTCAGATGTTTACTGGGAATAGTCATGAGTCAAAATTCCACTGTAAATCCTGTTTGTCCGAGTCTACAATTGTGTACAACACAGCTGCCTGCACTTTGATACCCAGCAGATCCAAGGAAAAAGGAAGAAACACCGATCCAGATTTTACTTTTATTATATTGCAAACAATAATGACATCCAGGTATATTGTTAACAGTTTGCTGAGTGAAGAGTGAGAACCATAGCGGCGAAAACATCACAAGCTCTCCTGTGGGAGCCTGTTGTGTGGTCTGAAGCCCTCAGATGTGGTTCACGGGCCGGTTACAGAGGACAGGGGGACATGTGGCCCATAGGAAATGACCTACACACAGTCTCTTCCCCCACCAGACCAGAGCAGCACTGGCATTAGTTGGGACCTGCGGATGGCAAAGAGTATTTTTTTTCCTTGAACACAGCACACACTGGTGCACCTTTTCTCATTTACATTTAATGGTCTGGCTTTTTATAGGGTGGTCCTGAGGAGACAATTATCATTTTCAAAAAGTCGCTCTCAGAGTTCTGAACCGACAAGGGAGGCATAATGCTCAAGATGAGCCAGATTGTACCGACACATGTCTCCATTTTTGGCTTCAGCTAGAACATTTAACACATTGGCATCTCCATTAGCCATGCCAAATAGTACTAAACAAACCTGCCGTTTCTCCACCCCCGAGAAAACAGCTTGTAGAAAAAGGAATACAAAAAAAAAAGGAAATATGGGATAAAACCATTGTAAGGGAGGCAGGAATGGTGGGAGCACACACCAGAGGGAGACATCAGTCATATGTCCTAAAAGAGGGGTTTCTCCTTTGGAAGCATCCTAGTCTGCCACAACCCCCCAGAAGAAGGTGGTGGTAAACCTCCTTCGAACTGCATTACACACAACACAACCAGCCTTTCTACAACCAGTGAGCAGAGCTGCCTGAATTCAACCCATAACACAGCAATGTCAAATTTTGATATTTTCGGAAATAGGCTTTTCCACGTTCTCGGAAGAGTTACATGAGAAGTTGGATGCCACTTCAATGCTTGCAGCTGTTAAGCTTAGCTTAGCATTAAGACTGGAAACAGAAGCTGCTTTATCCCACTGCAGAGCAGTCAACCAGAGGGAAACAGAAGAAAGTTTATGAAAACACATGCTGCATTCTCATTCTACTGTTGGAACAGGGCAAAGAAAACACCCACATAAGCAAAGATATTCAGAATTCCTAACATCTGCAAATTGATGTAAAATAACCTCAGACATGTCAACAAACCAACGCAGGAGAATGGCTGCAGCCCGATTCATTAATTGTATTTATAGGGCTTCCAAATATTCTAACATTGTATGAAGACCCAATGATCAATTACAATTGGGATTTAACTTGAAAAATGCTTTATCCAGAAACGAATTTCATCATTAACAATCAACCTGTGTTTACTTCCAATATTATAGATTTAGACAGTTTGACTTAAAATATATAGAACATAGTTCCTTCGATTGTATGTGGTTATAATTGCACTTTAGTTGCATGGCAAAGTGACAATACTGACTTTGGTTGAGAAATGGTGCGCACTTAACCACACACCTCTACAGAATGTCTTTGTGGTTTAAGTTATAGCTCTGGAAAAAAAAAAAAGTTCAATACTCTCAAGTAAGCATTCCCCAGAGTATCAAACCACTTCAAACACGCATTCTTCCTCACCTCGTTACTCAAGCCAATTGCTTCTGGTGAGGGAGACTTCAGTATTGCATGTTGGGAAAGTTTTCTATTCCGACAGCTCTGCTTCTGGCGCAGGTTTTCATGCAGCGGTGCTACGTCAACAGGTCACATGAGGCTCACAATAGCCACTAGTAGGAGCTTGAGAAGCAGATCACCACATCCAGTATACACAGGAAGAGGGAAAACTTGCCAAAGAAGCTAAGATTAGTGAAGCAGTGGAATTCTTTATTAGCCAAGAACTGCATTGGAATGAAAAGGCTAATCAAAAATTATAGGTTTATGCATTTATCAACATCATTCAATTTTAATGTTCTTTGATCATTATTAAAAGGACCAAAGATTTCGTGAAAACAGAGATGTGCAAGATTAATGAAAGAACTTGCCCGCTACGGTTACAAGCAAAATGTTTTGTTTTTTTTGTTTTCCAAGGGGGAGTGGAATGGTTGTTTCTACAGCATGGTTTGGTTTACAGTCATTTTTTTTTTTTTTTTTTTTACAGTTTCCTGTTTTATAAGTTACAGCTCCAAGATCCAAAGTCTAACATCTGAGGAAAGCCACTCGGGACATTTGCATAATCTGAGGTGGCACGTGGGGTTTGTCTGCTCGGGCTTTTGCGCTCTCCACCATTATCTGATCCAGGAGCTGCACCGCCTCTCCTCTACAGCGAGGAGCTCTTCACCATAAAGCCCAACCTCCACACCGGAGGCAGCATCAACAGCATCAGCAGATCACGCCACATGTCCGCTGCTAGCGTTTCCTCACCAATTCTAAATTCCCATCCGGTTCATCTCTCAGTGCCATAATACACAATTGCCAAAACTCTCAATAACGCACTCAATTTACATTTCATATTTTCACAGAAAACTGCCTCTTTTTAAAACCCAAAACCATTATCCATGATGTAGAACTTATATGTCACCCATCTGAAATTAGAGATCATTGCACATCCAAGCTATCAAACTCAGGGGGCTAACGTTGACTCCTCCTCATGTCACATATTTATTATTGATGCATCTTTAGCAGATTTGTTTCATAAAAAGGCTTCTGTATGTAGCTTTATGGAATGAGTCTAGTAAGCATCCTCTGACTTTATATAATTGTCATGGTACATCGATTTCTGCCAAAACGGTCAGGGCTAGGTCATTCAAAGTGGACAGAGGGGTTCCATCTGTCGAAGGTTTTGCATGAAAGATAGGAGGAAATCATCTAATAAAGGGAGATACACCGTGGTCTTTATCAAGTGCTAGAGATTAAACAGGTGTAGACCCCCGACTTCGCTCAGAAAATGCTGTGACCCAAGGCGCTCACTAACAGCAGGAGCCAAACCTACTCGCCACACCAGGCTTCTTGTAAAAAATGTGGTGTGGTTATACACAAAGCCGCCTTCAAAGATTTCAGCTTTTTACCCTTTGCTGCTGATTCACTAAATGGGATAATTTATTCTAAAGCCTAGAAGTGGTTCATGTGCCAACATGACAAGAATACAAAGTTGTTTTTGAACCCCCAAGGTCCAAGAACAGTTTGAAACATTCGTATATACAGCCATTAAAATATTACCTAGTTCCACATGAAGAAAAATGGTATGCACACTTGAGAAGTGACATTATAAAGCTACAGATTATTCCAAAAACAAAGCCCCACAGACAATCGAGTCTTATCGCCTCATACATGTTTTTCCCGTCTTATCTGGAAAGTTTCACCAAGCTAGGCACCAACAGACTACGACAGTGAAGGAGAGAAATAACAGAGAAGAAAACTCCTAAATAAAAAAATAGACAAAAATAAATCTTACACATAAAGACACTGTCATTTCTTAAATTATTGGTTTTTAGTGCCCTACATTTCACACCCAGTCAAAAACATCTGCCTTCGGTTGGTCAGTAAGGCTGTGTGACAGACGGCCAGCCCCGTGTTAAACCTATGGTACTTCTAGACAACGTTATGTAAATTTACAGTATACAATTTTGGATTACCATGCAAGAATACTTTTTTGTGTAACATTTAATAGCTCGATCTACATCCAGGAATAATTTACAAAGGACAAAAGTTATTGGACCAGAAGAGAGCGCGATGGTTAAATAACCATGGGGGTAAGTGTAGCCGTAGGAGATGAACATGTGAGGGTGAAACTTTATGTTAGATGAGGGGGGGGGGATGAAGGGAAAAGTGAGATGGCAGGAGGGGAGGTGGGATCCAGAGGAGCGCCTGGGTAATTAGGGTGGTGGTCCAATCCTCCAAGGTCCAGATCAGCGGCACTCCCACACTTTTACTGTTTGATCTACACTCCCAGTGACTACGTAGGGGGCAGCCTTGTGGAAATCTGCAGAAGAAATAGAAGCAAGAGAGGAAATACACTTCAGAGAGGAATAACTGAAACAAATGAATGCAACAAAACATTCCGACAAAGCAATTCAATTGCAATAACACAATAAGTGTCTGACACAAATTAAAGATATATTTACAGAGCTCTTATTGTTAAATTGTGCTGCCATGCATTATCAAGTGTCCTCGTTTTCTGACCTCTGAGCGATTGACCAGGTTGACTACATCTGAGCCAATAAGAGCTTTGAAGGTGAGATTAACAGTAAGGACATAGTCTTCCTGTGTTAGAGGCAAAACAAGCAGGAAAAAAAAACATAAAACAAAAAAACCCAGCAAGAATGGGAAGGTATGGCTGACCAAATAGTTGACAGTCTGGCAGTAAATGTTTGTTGCCTAGAAACCCTAGACCCCCCCCCCCCCCCCCCCACACACACTTTTTTTTTTTTTTTTAAACACACATACATGTCCTGTCCCCTCTGTACTTTCTTTCTCTGTGGAAAAAACAAACAAACGTTCAAACATTGATCACGTCAACAGCTCACAGCGATATCCTACTCAGGAGATTTCTTGAGCCGTTTTCTTTTGAAAAGCTGCAGATATATGTAGGAGGGTGAGGCAGAAGAATAGTGGAGCGTTTGTCTCCCTCTGAACTCCCAGCAGCGAGCATCCCTCAGGATGATCAACCCGCTGCCATTGGAGAAGTTGGGCTTCTTTACACTTGCTAAACCTCCCTCTAAAGCGGCTATCTGTGAGCTTGGCTCCGACATCCAATGAGGGCAGATGTTACCTGCTGTGCTTCAAGAACCCAACTGGTCAAAGTGGAAGAAAGATGAAAGATGCCTCTTTTGACAGGGCTGCTTACCCAGAGAGGTAACAAAGTGTTCGTGGGCACACAGGGTTTTCATGCAGCGCTTGTTCTTGTAGTCCCAGATCCTTAAGGTCTTGTCATCTGCACAGCTCACAATGAACTTGCCTCCAGGGTGGAAGAGGATCCCACGCACCCAGTTGTCATGGCCAACCTGCGAGACAAGACAGATGCTCCTAAAGACGCCACTTCCAACCCAAGAACATCTCAGCAATTTGGGTAAATGTTCAGTATATACATTTTAATATACTGAATATAAAAGGAAAAGTGAAATTAGCTTAAGAGAGTCCTCACCAGCGTCATAAGGCACATGCCAATGCTAACATCCCACATCTTGATGGTTTTGTCTCTGGAGCCAGACAGCAGGAAGGGACCTGGCTTACCACTCTTCTTGGACTTAATAGGCACAAAGAGTGGAAAAAAAAGTAAATATCAATTATGATGTAGAGCTTGTGAATTTAAGAAGTCGTTTTTCAAGTTTGAGGAGATTTTATGGTCGAGTCACCAGTAAGAAGAAAACCTCCACAATGCAGGTCAACATTGTTTGAAGTTTAGTTAAGGATAACATTTTAAAACATCTTCTCTGGTTCGTCTCCAAAACAGACAAAGCTAAAAATAATTGATATATGAATCTATTTAGCAAAATAAAAACAATAACTGATCAAAAACATTAAATGCAACTTTACAGATGGGATATGTGCTGCAAGGTCAAAATATTGTTTTGATCTGATAAAGCTGCAATTGGATACACACGATCACAAGGCATGAGCCGGCAGTGTGGGCTGACTCTAGGCAATGCTGATATTCTATCTGCGTGTGCATGCACACTCTCTTCATTTGAGTCAGCCTGTCCACGTGGCCATCAGTCTGAGCAATGGCGTATAACATCCACTGACATGGCCAAAGTTGTAGATAAGGTTAACGAGTTCTGCCTCAGCTGATGGTGTGAAAAATCCAGTTTGAATTAGTCCGAGTTAACACATTAAATCACCAATTTTGTTGGCCTATAATTCGAACCCCTGAGAGAAAAATTGTAGGATGTGAAAGCCCCATCCAATAATCACACGTTTTAATTAGTTTGTCGTTGTGAATTGATATAATGGCAAACAAAGCATGTAACTGGTTTTATTACTGTGGTTTTATAACTTGTTAGTTATTATTATTTTTAGTCAATGTCTCATTTGGTTCCGTCCAGTCTGCTTTCATGATCAATCACATTGATTGCGGTTAAAAAATAGTTGCGACCAAACAAAAGGCGACTTAACCTCTGAGCTACTGGAACAATTAGGGACGAAGGGTAAAAACTCTACTCAACTAAGACACCACAGACTTGAATACGCTTTGAAAACACTTAATACAGGTCAATGGTCTTTACCTCAGAGCCTGTGGCATCTTGGATGGTGGGGTGGGCACTCTCTGGTGCCCAGGAGATGCACTCCACCACGTGCTCGTGCTCCCGCAGTTCTGCTTTGCAGTCTTTTGAAGCAACAACCCACACACGCACTGTCTGGTCATTGGAACAGCTGGCAATCAGTGTGCCATCCTGGTTGGGCCGCACCATACGGACCCACTCCCTATGGCCTGTGAAGGTCTTCACACAGTAGCTAACAGACAAATAACAACAAAGTATTTATCAATTTGTCAGCGCAGACGCGATTCATCAAGTTAAAAAAACATCATGCTTTTGAGCATTGTTTAGGGGTGTTTTGTATATTCTGCGTACCCAGTTGCCACCTCCCACATTTTCATGGTTTTGTCTCTTGAGGCAGAAATAATGTGATCTCCATTAGGCATGATGGCGACAGACGAAACATTGTGGTCATGTCCTGAAAAACAGACAAAGACAAAAATAAGATTATATTTACAGCCAGAATCCATTAAAAAAAACAACAACAAAAATGTAATGCAACATTTCAAGCTGGTGTAGAATGTAATTTTTTCACGTCACATGGCAAGACATGATCCTTTTAATCTTCCCCCTTCTGTATTTTAAACAAGTCTCAAACCAAAAATGTATGATTCAATGATTTTTTTAAACTTATATTCAGCTTCAACAGCACCAAAAATGATGGGTACGGATGTAATCAGCCAATTAAATGTTGGGCAGCCAATTTACTGGGGCTTACTTTGTTCCACAGAGAATATGAGATGGTTAATTACCTAGGCGCGGGGCCATATTTAAGCTGCTAAACAGATGAAGACTACAGTAAGTACACTCTAACAGGCCAGCTTAATTGTGTGTGTCTGTGTGTGCACGCGCGTGTGCGTGCGCTCGCACAAGGCTATAATAATGGGTGACAGCTATGTGGAAAAGTGCTATCTGGTACTGAAGAGGATAATTAAACTGCTGTCCAAATCGCTATTCATTTACTTTACCAGTTGGGACTGTGTTTTGTTAGATGTGAAAAAGGAAATTTGAATTTTAAAATCTGATGTAAGGGTGTAAAGGAAACGGTGGGGAACAAATCAAGACAGCGGGCTCAGTTAAAAGACGGTGATGTGTTTTTCTGCACACAGCAACACAGTTCATCCGTTTGGTGTGCCAGCAGCTCTCAACCACGTTTACAACAAAAAAAGATTGGCATCCAGGGAAATGTGTTGCTCACTAAATAGGGGGCTTTATAATTCCAGCATGAATTTAGGAATGCCAGAGTCCCTTTTGTTTGCCAAGTAGGAAATGAATGATTAAGACACAGCAGATCTGTGAAGAGGATAGCTAAATATGAGATGCTGAACATTCTGCTGCTGCAAGCTGAATAAATGGGGGGAGGGGGGGTTCCAACCAGAAACTAAAAAATATTCATATCACAGTGCTGAACATCATTGGGGCTTGAGGGGAGAGATGTAGACTACGTTAACCTAATTTACTTGGCAATTAAGGTGTAAAAGAGGAGGGTGTATGCCTAGGGACTGCTTCAACAATGACATGACCAATGGCGGCGGAGAGTCTCGTATAAGGAAAAGAATACAAATAGGAAACCAAAATGCTTCACAGTTTAAATGACTATATACGAGTACAACGATTAAGGAGTGAGGGCCGTGGTGAGCACTGCAATGAGAATGAGGAGAGGCAAGATGAAACAGTACACTCAGCATAGGGTGCGATGAATTGGAGCAGATTGAGGCATATAGGCAGAATGAAATGTGACGATGAACAGCGACAACACCACCTGAGACCCGTTTAAAGTGGCACACTACATTTACGCAGCAATGTCGCAGAAACAATCACAGAGCATTTTCACAGAGTTTTCAAATGAGGAGAAATGTATAATTTCATTTCCCTACCATGCATGGTTCTGATGCACTCAAAGCCTTGGAAATCCCACAGCTTGATAGTCATGTCTGCAGAGCAGGATGCGAGCAGCTTGCCAGTCTGGTCAAAAGAGATGTCCTGCACAGAGTCTGTGTGGCCTTTCAGTGTTCGTTCAAAGTCTCCAGTTTCATAGTCCCACACCTGGAGAAAAAGCATATCCACCCATTGTCTTAAGATAAACCTACAAGTGTTGCACGCACGCGCACACACACACACACACCACAGTGTGTATGCCACCGAAATACACAGACGTGATATTCATTTTTAGATGAATGAATCCCTTTCCAGATCCCCAGCAAAGTCCCTTCCTGACTCAGGTGAACAGCCCTGAAGCCAAAACAAGATGTGGGAACAGAGGCACGCAGCCCAGGGAAGGCACACTTTAGTCCATGATGCATTACTGTTGCTAATGACAGGGATGCATGTGCCAGGATGCCAACGAGGTTTGAAGTCAGGCCTGATACAAGCCATTGGAGACATTCTTTGTGCCAGGCACAGTGAAGCCATTTGGAGTAGAGAAATAATACGACGTGAACAATAGTAAGCCTGATTTTCTAGCCTGTGAAAGGAGGTGGGTGCATCTTGGGATTTCAGACAGACGGTTTGTCACGGAGGGATAAAGCCTCCTTCGTTCCTCTCCTTGGGTGGGAGACTTTGGGCAGACGGTGACAGAAGAACCCCATCCTCCCCTCCCTCCTCCTCCTCCTTGTCCTTCTGCCCCGTCCCTACCCCCGAGGAAGCTACAGACAGTGCAGATGGCCATGTGTGTGCACGGGGATTTATCAAAGAGAAGATCAATTCAGTTTATGCGCTTGGAGGTACACCTGGTCTATATGCATATTCGCAGCATTCAAACCCTACTTAATCCATTAACTACCTGTAACCCGATGCCCCCTCTGGGGAATTATTTTAAAACCCATTTTCATTTTAACCAGCTGTTGATCAAGCTACATCTTTACCATACAGAGTATTAGGAAAACACCTTTAAATAAGCAGATATAAGGCTGCAACTTGAGAGGGTTTTCTTTATATATTAATGCCAATTATTTGTGTTTTATGGATTAAAACACATGATCAATTAAACAACAAACATAGTGGGGGGCCCCAACATTTGTTTTACTATAAACTGGAGAAAAATAAAACAAATGGAGCATGGAGGGCCTTCAATACATTTTAGTTTGGTTGGACTAATAGTCCAAAATCATTTCATTTACTCACTCTAAAGAGTGGTGCAGACTAATGACCCATTGCAGCTCCAATTGCTACCACAGTTTAATACACAAATGTAAAGTTGCTTGAAGAGTGGTACAGTCAATTAAATGTTTCAGCTTTGCTCATGCAGTTTGTGTGTTTTACAATAACATTGTCACAACAAATGTCATTCAGCAATGAATGGTCAGGGTAGACAAAACCCAAAACCTTTCACTCTCTCAGTCTGCACCTTTCAGGATAAAGAGCACAAGGTTTACTCCTCGGTTAAAAATTTAACAGGGCTGCTCACGAAGCGGGAAGTAGGACACAGGGGGAGTAAAGTCCCTGCATAGAGAGGAAGTCAGTCAGGGAAAAGGTGCAAGAAAGCAGGGCTGAATTTTAAATTTGAGCCCAGGCCTGCCTCCTCCTGAGGGATGGATGTCTCTTGTGGTGGGTTGTCATGGTGGGTCTACCGAACCTTTAAGCAGAAGATAAATGAGGAAGTGTGCAGGTGGGTGGGGTACAGGGGGAGGGGGGGAGGTCGGAAGTGAAAGAAGATGCTACAACACCAAGAGGGGCCCCCGCTGTGTGGGTGTAGCCTAGGAAGAGGTTTACAAGTGTAGCTTATGAATAAATTATACAGTACAAACAAGTCAGCAGAGTATTGGTATTTTAAAATGAGGCAATTGGGGAAAATGTCAGCTAAATTGGCCTGGATACAGACCATCGAGTTTATATCTGAAATCTAGGGATAAATAGATGACAAAGTAAGAGGTACAGGTTCAAATCAGGGCGTGACTAGATGATTCAGACATAATAGATGGGCAAGAGGAGAAGAGAACAGCACAAGTGAGCACATGCTGCCATCATGCTGGCACTGAATCAAAAACCGACCATTCTTTGATTTTAAACCTGAATCCTAGCATTGTAATGTGAGGAGGGCATGTGAACACTTGGCAGTCTGCACCCACATTCAGACAGCTGATAAATCTCAAGTGTTGTATCTGCAATATTAGGTTAGCACAATCATAAATGCCTGCTTTAGTCCAATGAAAACATCATGGAAAGCCAACACCTCAGAGATGCGTGTTGTTGTGCAACATTTAACGAAGCTTTATATATTGTAACATTTTCAGAGAATGTAAAACTCAAAGAGAATAAACCAATCAGTAAAATAATAATTTACTGTATATCATTAATTCTACTTGGGGGAACATGCAGATCCTCAGCTCTCATTTAGACATTAGTTCCAAAGCCTCATTTTGAAAACAAACTCTGCAAAAAAATCCAGTGTCGAACCAGCACTGACCTTTATAGTGGCATCCTCAGAAGCTGAGACCATGACACTGAAGACTGGGTGGAAGATGACGCGGGTGACCGGACTTCGGTGGCCACTCAGCGCGTACCTCTCTGGTGGGCGTGGGATCCACTCTTTGGGGTCACGCTTCTGCGTGATGGGCCCTCCCAGGGTGATCTCCTCTTTAGCTTCGTTCAGTTTGGATTCAAGCTCCATCACCTGTCCGATGCATACAGCTACAAGTTAATACGAGGCAAAATGTGATGAAAATGCTTTCCTTGGTACATTTCTTATGGTGTTAACTGTGAATTCAGCAGTTATGTCATGAACCATTCATGAGACTACAATCCCCACAAGCATTCTTTGAGGAGGAAAAAAAACGAACAAACCTTCTTTTGTAATCTGATGACTGAGGTCCATTTCTTTTCCAAAAGGCCAGCGTATTTCTTATCCAATTCTTCATTCTGTGGAGAAAAGGGGTGGGGGGTGGTTTGTTGCAAATATAAAAATTAAAATCAGCAAACAGGCAGAGAAGGCCAATCGAAGTTGTGGTTTCAGCATAATCTCTGAGGCCCATGGGAGGGCGGGGCCAGCTGGGTGGCATGGTGAAGTATTTGCCATAGTAAGAAAAAACAGTGAATTATTTACACACTTGTCACAGGCCAACCCAAGCCCAGCCACCACCAACCTGGTGTATCACGCACGGACACACACGCGAGCACACAAAAAACACACACCCTGGTCCTAATCCGTCACACACAAGCTAATCTCCGGCAGACAAGGAAGACTTAGGCAGCTTACAGCCACACACACGGTGCTGGAGGCAGCGGTCGAAGTTAACTTGTGGCAGTCTTGGCAGACAGAAGCCTGTAGGCTAATACCACGTGCTGGCTGCTAGCGTTTACGTAACGCAACTCACGCGGCGTTACCTACTGCATGAAAAAAACAGCAGAGAGTATGGAGGGATGTTTTCTCCGTCCCTATATACAGCCTCTTTTTGCATGTACTGGTATAGATATAGATAGGACTTTATTCAAGGATAATATAAACACTTAGATTTGAAGACGATTAGCAGTTGACCACTTTTGTCAGGCTTAATGATGAATCAAGGAATTCAGAAAATGATTGGTAGATTAAGCAGTGATGAGGAACATTATCGTTTTTTTTGTGGCCCTATGTTAAGTTTTGCTCCGGATAGTTTTAATCTACAACCAAAATAACAATTCTGGTGGTACTGTGTGTGCCCATGCCTCCAGGCTGTAACCAACTATGGAAGCATCAAAAACGCACCTTGACAGACATCCTTGGATGTCACGGCGGGAGTTTTTTTTGTTTTGTTTTTTTTCCACTCCAATTTCACAACTGGCTGAACACTGATGCCTGTATTTAACACACCTCGACAACAGGAGGTAATTCTTAAGGCTATAAGATGATGCGCATAAAAACACGAAGACAAATGGAGTAGAAAGAAAACGGAGCGAGAGAATGGAACCCGGTTTGAACAAGTCTGCCATCCTCTAATCTGCCATCTGCCTGGACACTATGCCCATTACACCAGCACAGAGACACAGACACACTCAAGGACACACCGAATGGTCAGTGCCAGACATCTTAGTACTCTGCCAGCCAATTGGCAGTGGGTTATAAGCATGTGTGTATATATGCATTTGTGTGGGCATGCAGTTATAAAAGCAGAGCATGACCTCTATCCATTATTCCTACAATGAAAACCTTCTAGTGCCCATTACATTAACCATGGTAAAGAGCATTTAAATGTAACCACATGTATTAGACATACTAGATCTATGTAATAAATGTATAATAATGCGGCGTCAGCAAAATGGTGGTAGATTTCCCTTTGCTTCTCTGCATAGTGCTGCAATGCTGGAAATGTGGATGAAACTACCTTTACATGTGATTGATCTAATTTCTTGAATTATTCCGAAAATATATGGAAATGGCTTGTTTTTCCCCCAAATGTAGTCAGAACTCCGTTATGGATTCTAAATGTATAAATGTTATACTGTTCATTTTATGTTAATATTGTCAACATGTTTAACTTCCTTCGTTAGGTACATCTGTACTTAAGTTACTGAGCATATTTTAACTGTATCCAACTCCATAAATCACTACAGACAGTTTCTATAGTATTAAATCAGAGCGACCACCATAATTGGGGGCAGGTGCTCCTGGTCACACTCGTGAACATATTCACTCAAATGAGAAATGAAGAGGAAATCATGTCATATTGTTTGTATAAATTGGTCTGACTGGCAGTGTGTGTATATGTCCACCATTAATCTACTCACATTATCTAACTCCGCCTCCTTCTTGAAAGTGGAATAGGCCTCTTCATATCCGTTGGAACGTAGATAATCGGCGATCGCTCGATTTCTGAAACAGACAAAGGGAACCAGTAATTAGTTCTCCTGATTAGCAGACACGATAGCTGTTAAAATGGCAGGAGAAACAATGTGAGAAATGGAGTTGTATTCAACACCGTGGGGAAAAAAAAGACAGAAAATGAGCATCATCAGCAAAAGTGCTAGACAAAAATGTACCAAAATTCTAAATTATTTTCAAACATTCAGTCAGTTTTATGCTTTCAGTCATTCTTGCCTTATAATAAAAATGCTCAGCATGCACAAGTCAGTCACACACAAAGAAAATTGCATTCATGAAGATGGGATAAAAATTAAAATGTTCTCCTCTAACAATACAATAATTCCTTGACTCTAGCCTTCCTGTGTTTGTGCACAGCAATCCCTACAATAATGCTGGGAGAAGCCAGACAAGCCGTCAAGCAGCAAGGCTTTGAGTTGCCAATATGAAGGGACTGGGAGGGGGGGGGGGGGGGTTTAAAGGGGGGGGGGGGGGGGGGGGGGGGGGGGGGGGGGGTTTACAATCTGTCAGCCCTGCCCGTGCCCCATGTGCCCTTTCGGACAGTGTTGAGAAAACCCCCAACCCCGTCTGCCTACCTGAGTCCCCATGACAACAGAAGCACGTCTCATTACAGCTCAAGGTAAGCGAGAGGTTATTTGCTCCTCTGACTGCCTGCCTGTTGGAGGTCTACAAAAGCAGTGGTAAGGGCTGAGGTGGGCAAGCGTGTCTGTAGGAAAGTCTAACGAATGAGGCCGTCATAGTGTGGGTGTGTCAGGGTGTGTTTGTGCATCTGCATTTTTTAGGGCCGCACGATTGATCAAATCGCCATCGCAATATCAGCCTGTGCGGTTAAGTTATCGTAAAAAGGCTGCAATTTAATTAGCTTAAAAACTGTCAGTGTGTGAATGTGATAACATATTCTCATGCTGTGTCCTATGTGCTCATTGTTCAAACTCCTGGTGTGTAGATAGATGATCAGGGTTAGGGTTAGGGTTAGGGCTTTTCGCTGCTGCTTTTGGATTCACGCAGCATCACAACAAATGTTACCAGCACCGGCCTGCACAGAGACTAGCACGATGAATGCGTGGCCCTGAAAGCCCCAAAAAAAGACACATGCCAAGGCCCGCCTCTAAGCCAAACAAAACAAACCGCAATTGCAGGTGTACTGTGAATGTCACGCCATACAAAACAAGTTAGTTAGTCCTCTAAAAGTTATATCACGGATACATCACACACTCCATAAGGTATTATTACACTGTCAAGAGACGTGGTGCCCATGTATACCGGTAAACTGAAATTTCAGAAAATGATGTATGATTTTTATCTATTGGGATTTTTGGAGGTCTGTCGTGTTTCAGTAAAGATATTTTAAACAAAATAATTCAAATGTATCTGTAATATGTGATTTACATTCTAGCTAATCAAACAGTGACACATAGATACATTAGTTATTGCATTGCAAATAGCACTGTCTACAAACATTTTGCTCAGGGTACATCATCGTACAAGTGCATATAATCTTTTTTATTTGCGGGTCTCCCGTGAATTGAATCAGTGCTGTGGTTGGACAAACCCTGGTACTCTGCCCTCACAAGGCCCATAAACCCTTATTAGAGCGACACAAAAGGAGAGACAGGGTTGAGATGAAGGATACATGAACTCATCCTTCTGAGAAGAGGCGAGTCACACAAGCACATCTGCCACTGGCCTCACTTCCTGCCAGTTCCTGCTCAATGATCATCCACTTTCACATCCTTGGGGAGATGAGCAACATTTACTAGCAGAGCCTCCACTAGCGGACAGACTCGAAAACATTCTCTGTAACAAAAATTGTGGGCATACTGATTGCTTGTAATATTCAACTGTCTCAAAAACACATTATGCATATGCAGTCGAAAGCCAGTCCTTGGATATTCTTCTGTAAATTTTCATTGGTTTGAAATGTTTTGCAATTTTAAGTTTAATCGCAGTGCATGGTGCAGCTAAAATAATTTAAGCTGAATGTTTAATAACTAGTAGGAATTTAACAGGGACACAAGAGTTGAACAATGACTTTAAGAATGGAAAATAAACATACAATATATTTTTGACTTCATGTTCCTTATTAAACACATCATAAGCGTTGCCAATTAGAAATGAGATTGAATAAGTGTTAATTGATATTATGCTTTTACAATTAATCACGCAGTCTGATCCACTACCACCTCTTAATGTGGCCCAGGATGTTTCTGGTGGTTCCAACAGTGCTTCACAAAGTTGCACCAGTAGTTGTTCTCAGGCATGATAATCACTGTGCAAACATCATAGCATGACCATTAGTGCGTGGTGATGTAACCACCGTCTATATGCACTCGTGGCCATACTGTTGTTGTAAAATAATACTTTCAAAGTTCAAAAAGTAAAAAAATGAATTGATGGTGACGATTCTTATATCGTCATTTTTGAGTAAAGAAATTGCATTGTGTGGCACATTTCAGGACTAAAAAAATAATACCTCACGTGCAGCTTTTACAAATTTCTTTCATGTATGAACAAAGGCAACACACCCATATAACTCGTTTATTCTCCCTTTCAAGACCTAAAGAGGGAGGAGATCTTATTCAGAAACGGTATGGCCAGGAGCATTTCCCCAGGGACATATTTGTTTGAAGTTGATGAAAAGCATAGCGATCAGAGGGGATAGCATGTCTTCTGTAGTTTGACAAATGAAAGAGCCACAAGATTTATTTAGTACTACTCAAATCATACAAACACTAGGAGAAATACGTACAACAGTAAAACCGACTTTTGTCTTTGGCACAACAAACTGCCCACTTCACCTCACACATAAATGGCAAATTTTGCTGGAGGCTAAATGTGTGAAAATAACAGGAGAGATTTAAACAAAGCAGATGAGCCAAGTAAAGCGATGGGATGGCGGAGAGATACAAACAATACACTTGTTTCTCTGCCTGAGTTCTGGACAGCTGATAAGGCAGAACTGGTTGCCAAAGACATTCCACAAAAATCATATGACAGGATTGCATTTGCACAGCTATGGCTGGATATCCATGAAACTGTGACCAATCAGCGATGACTTTTCGTTGGCCAATGAAAGCAGCCGCAGGCCTTGGTTACCAAGACAAAGCATGTCGCCTGAAGGAGATCACCGCCCAGATTAACCACATGATTATTCTCCATCATATTTAACTTTTGGTTAATCGACAGGAGTGTCTGACCTAAACTTGATTACCAACTGTCATGCATCACACAGCCTCTTTTAAGGTTAATCATCATTATACACAATTTGTTTTTTATGCAAGACAGGTTGTGGAAAATAAAACAGCACACTGCTTTCATATAAATTCGACTTTCCATCACACACAGAGAACGTATTTTTATGACCAATTTTTCCTGATGCGGGAATCCTTTTCAATCTCTCTAGTTGAATAATATTTATTGTGGGGAGTGCTGCAAATGAGGTCCACCAAACATACAAGATTTACAAGACTATTTCATTATTGTGATGAAGTACTACATGTTACTGATAATCTCAAGATGCAACTATTGGTTGATCAAATAAAATGCATATCTTATTTACTTATCTAAACAGACATTGTGAAAAAAGGACAAATATTTGCACAATTCAGAGATGAACTTTTCTTTGTTAAATAATTTCAAACTGAATATTTTGGCTGTATGTATATGTATAACATTTTTGGGTGCATAGATCCAATAGGCTGCTCTACTTCCTTTTATATGGGGCTGGAGACTGATTGACATGGGATGACGACCCCAGTACACGCTCCGTTACAATGCTAGTTTATCTGTCCTGAGGCAACATTTGATTTGTATTGGATGATAGACCCCCTGCAGTGCACTGAGCAAAAATACTGAGATTCTGGGACCAAGCATGCAATACTAACTAGTGCTGATCATCAAGTCCTATGCTCATCGCAATACTCAATCTCATCACATTTTTTCATACTATGCAGGTAAAACAAAATGTCATGCATGCAACTCCCATCATAACCCCACGCCCATGAAAAAGATAACCTATTTGATTGTGCCACAAAGCCCTCCTTCATGAATTATTTCTGATTATTTGAAAAAATACTTGTGCTGGAGGGTAAATAAAAAATTAAAAGAAATGTATTGGTGGACAAGTAATTGGGAATACAATGGACATGAAGTCACTGGCCATGAGGCCACTGGATTAAACAGATGCTCTTAGCCACATTAAATTCCTTATGCCTTAGCTTTTCATACATCTTTCCCTGTTATATTTTTGAGTCAGCTTTTATGTTTACTGTACGGCTGAGTTCTCTGCATTTTATCTGTTGTCATCACATTCACAGCCAGGGGAGGATGGAACAGGACAAAAATCACATGAACCAGCTTACAGCCTAAGACATGGAGGACACTAAGGGGACTTTCTTTGTAAAGCAAAGATACATTTCAAAAGAAAAGCATCTGCACACGGTTGCCTCCAGGTCTTTCAGGGGAGCTGATAGATTCTTCTCTGTGTCTATTTTTACTGCACGCCAGAAGGGAAGAGTCCCCTGACCCTTGAAAGAAACACAAGCGCGCTTTCATTGGCTATCCTCATAAAAATAGAGTTGTTGTGAACATCTGACTGTGGTGCTGACAAAATAGCATCATTTTAGGGGACGAGCATTAGTTCTCTTTTAGCCAAAAACAGACAAGTAAAGAAAATGTCTTGTATTCTCCTTTGCCATTTTTATGCTTTAAGATTTGAAGTTAATAAATACATTGCAACGTTGCTGTGTAAAGTAGCCATCCTTTTTACTTTATTGCCCAATTCAACATCAGCAACTGGGTCAAAAATAGTAGGCAGCAAGCGCTTAGGCTCTGTTCTGAACTGGTACTAATGTCCAACTTTCATGATCAGATCACAAGTGCACAGTTCTAAGTTATCACTGACGACATTCCTGTTCGCAA
The DNA here is from genome assembly GCA_016785305.1 of Colistium nudipinnis. Taxonomy (NCBI): domain Eukaryota; kingdom Metazoa; phylum Chordata; class Actinopteri; order Pleuronectiformes; family Rhombosoleidae; genus Colistium; species Colistium nudipinnis. The sequence goes on along the minus strand of JAFBJU010000340.1, from coordinate 481,777 downwards.
AGAGCAATGTTAATATCAAGTCTATATGAATGTGGCTTAAGAGATCCCACAGCAGTTTCTTGTACGCTATTGGGCCACAAACTTGTGCAACAGGAGAAGGGGGGAACAAGTGGGGGTGGAATGTATGAAAGATTAGCATACCAATAGACCTCTCCATGCCAACACACCCCTCCCACAGTGCTAATCTAAAAACACAGAAAGTGTTGGGAATTTGAATCGACTCATCATTTGAGCATTGACGCATCAGACACCGGAAGCCAGGGACAAATAGCAATGTACAGGGTCTTCATATCATCTCATTGCAAGTCAGAGTCAAATATCTTTGCGTCCCTTTTAATGATGTGCAGTTTTAACATTCATTTAAGACAGAGGGGTAAAGACCAACAAGATAACCAAATCTCCCGTCCATGACCTTGTATCTCAACATTGACAGAATTGACTTCACTTTCAATCCCTTGCCTCAAGTGTTAATTACTTAGCCCACTGATTCGGGAGGGCAACATTACAGACCCCTCCCCATTATCACAGTGTCTCTCACTTTTCCTTCTCAATATATACACTTCACAGCACATGTATGGATATTTCATTGTCTTTATGTACTTTCTATGCCTACACCAGATCATGTTGTGGGCAGCCTATGAAGCTCGGTGCAACACTGAATCCACGTTTGTTTCTTTGCATGTATTCTGGTGACAAGGTGGGACATCAAACAGTAACCATGTTTAAACAGCATTTCAAAATAAAACTGACCTGGAGTTTGTAGACTGAAATGCATTGTACAGGAGCGGTACAACGATAAAAGGCATCTCCTATAATTCATCACAATATTTGTGTTGCATGTTCTCACGATAACTCAGAAACCATTAACCAATCACTCAGTCTCCTCGAGGACAAAGCAAATCCATCTCTAAACCTATTATCTGGAAGCAAACAGATCTGTAATGGTCCAAAAAGACTGCAAGCTCATTTATTTGAAGTTAGGCACTCATGTCGCTTTGAAAGCAACCGATTTAGAGGGACAAAACAGCAGCTATGCTCTATTGTCCATTTTAGTCAATGGCAAAAAAAGACGGACTGCTTTTATATGGCTCTTCCTCACTTAGTGATCACACAAAGGGCTTTATACTAGGTCACATCCCCCCCACCTACACATACATTTTCACACATGATACGACATCACCTGGGGCATTTTGAGGTCAGCATCTTGCCAAAGGATACTTCACATGCTATGAGAAACACTGCCACGATTGTGTACAAATCCCTGAGCCCGACATCTACATATCTGAACCTGATGTTGTGAAAGGTGTGCTGGAAACTTACAGTTCATCTCGTTGTCGTTGTGACAGCACCATGGTGACGTGGAGGTGTGGGCGTGGCCGGGAGGTTTCACTGGGTTTCAGGTGAATCTTGTGCAGCTGCTGCACTCTCCTCGGTCAGGAGATGAGCTGTGCTGATTCAGGCAACACAGGCGAGGATGATCCGTGTACTCCAATGGCGAGCGGTTGTTATTGTCCAGGAAAAGGCTGAGACGGAGGAAGGGGGAATGCAGGAATCTGCCCCCCCGACTGGCTAACTCCAGGGACAAGAAAAACGGAAAGGTTGCAGACCAGTCACCAGCCAAGTCTACACTGCATCTGCAGAGGAGAGAGGGGAAAATCAACATTAGGTATGCATGACAGATAACATGAAGAGTGAGTGGGGAGGGAAATGTTTATTGGCCACAGAAGCACTGCATCAATGTCTGCCCCAGCACTACACAGACAAAATGGCTGAAAACATGTACAGAAGCATGAAATGACACAAAAGATGTTGTTCCAGAAAGAGAACTTCCACAGCGACGCCTCAACAGCATGCGCCATCTGGCAAAAGATAGCAAAACAACTACCTGCTTTCCATAACGCACTCCCTCATTTGCTTTTTCTGGTCCACGCCTGCTAGCCACTTTCATAATCAGTCAGTCAGTCAATCTCGTCACCAGCCTGCTCTGAGAAGTCTGGTCTGCCGTTGCAGAAAATTCCCCACTCCGCGCACAAAACAAGTGCTGACCCACATTCTCCGAGTAACTACTTCTCCTCCCAGGTTCCCAAAAGAACAGAAAAAACAGGACACAGGCTGGGCTCGAGTAAAATTCCCCCAACACCTCCTCCCTTTGACCATTTGTGTTAAAAAAGGATGGGTTAATGCAAATAATCATCATTTATGGTTAGAACTTGAGTACTGATGAGAGGAATAATGAATGTGCAACGCAGCTTACGAGGATGGGATGTGGTCTATTTTTATACAGCATCGTAGTAGTGAAATCTATTAACAGGTACCTGCTAATTCTAACTGTGAGCTACAATAAGCTACTTTGTCTACTGGGGCTAGTCGGACTAAATCTCTTCCAGTAAACAGTAAACAAAGGTACAAGCCAATTTGGACATTGGGTTCTGCAGCATGGAAAAGAAGGGAGGAAGAAGGGATGCGTATAGAGTACACATGAGGATTGAACACATCTCAGGAGGCTGCAATGAGGGAACATTTTTACACATTCCTCATTTCAGCTGATGGTGCATGACTGGCATTACCGCAAAGGAAAAAGGCTCCTTTTCATGCCTCCTTTTGTTTGCACAAATAAGCAAAGCAACTGAGGTACATGCATATAACTAAAAAACAAAGGCAGCAGATATTTAAAAAAAAAATCTGCTTAGCGCTGAAAAAAAAACGGTGGTGTTTTTAATTGTGCATTTCACATTTTGACAATGGACAAGACACCGGCCTGACGTAGTAACAGCTAACCTCTGATCCCTTACGGCACTGCCTGACAGCCAGCCAAATGCCCGCTGACCTCTGGGTGTGTGTGGATCATAACATGCTGGGGCTTTCTGGATACTGCACAACAACTCGTGCAGGGTCACAGCAGAACAAAAAAAATGAGATAAACAAAACAGCCATTAAAAGCAGGTACCATCCACACCAACCAGTGCAACCACTCTCCTGTAAAATGGGGGTCATCTACTATATTCTGACGTGGCCATCTGTGCGGCCGGCGGCAGTCAACACTGTGTGTGTGTGTGTGTGTGTGTGTGTGTGTGTGTGTGTGTGTGTCCATTACTGTGTGAGACTCCCCACTCTGCAAATGTCAATTGTGGTTTGTAAAAAAACACATAATCAGGCTAATTGCTTCAGCACATAAAGTGGTGGAGTCTCAATTGATGGGGGAATGGGCTGCAGCCATGCCTCATCTATAAATCTGACCGCAGACAGGTAATAATAGTGATGCATCTTCCTCCTATTGATTATCATTTTAGTGTAGCTTCGACAAAAAACAGCGACTCTCAGTAATAGCACGGACTCATTTGAGAAAATGTTCAGAGCTGGACCTACCTATTCCAAATGTGGACCACCAAACATAATATTTTTTGTCAATCCCTCAAATTAAAGCAAGTAACTAAATATAACTAATATAAACGAAATAGGAACCTGGTCAGAAGGCAAGATCTCACAAAGGCGTAGAATATTACAAGTTTGCATTACTCAACCTGCCAAATATGACAGGCATGGTGTGTGCGCGCAGAATTTTTGACCAAACAAAGGAACACACCCCTGAAGAATGCAGTGCAGGTGGAGGAAAATAAAAACACCAGAGTTAAGTCTGAAAGTCAAGTCTGTTAACCGCTGAGTGAAATGATGTTCCCCCGTCTTGTCTTAAAAAAATAACACCATCACGGTAATGTTGACAATGCTATCGCTCACTGTCATATCCGATTCACAGCTCAGTTAGCATCATGCGACGACCATCTTTCGAAACCAAGCATTCCAAACAGCTGGGATCTGAAGCACCTTCATTCTCTTTTGGTGACTTCATCGTCATATCACCTGCGTGCTTGGAAAGCTGCAATATTATTATTACTATTATTATTATATTTACCTGCCTTTTTACAGACAACATGGATCAATTCTGACCAACAAAAGCAATTTTTGTAGCTTCCAGACCCAGTTTACAAGAGATTCGACAGAGTTCATAAACGCTATTTGGGGGTGAAAGTGGTCTCTGCATATTGAGAAAGCTGGACTCACATCTCGTGATGATGTTTGTGATCTGTAGTGACATTTTCTAGTGAGAAATTCAACTCCACATTTGCTGCAATCAAATTATATCATTTTCACATACTCAGCCATGAACTCAGACAACACTATCATAAGCCACTGTGTGATCTGGACACTGCATGCACTTAGCTGTTTAATTAAAGGTGTATTGTGCCCAACTTTTAATTGAACTCAAACACTCACAGAAACTCAGAAAAACAAACAGTTCATATTTTAATGAAGATGATTTTGTGACATAATATGTCCTTATCAGGAGACAACTAGACCCATGTGTTATGTATATTCCTTACAGCATGTCAGATGGATAAATATTGATGGATTATAATTTAAGTAAGCAAGGTGATGCAGCTCTGAAATTACCCTGTGCCTGTTCACCAGCAAGTTTAAGAAAAGACAATTACATAGACTCTGAAATGTGTAAAACAACAGGATTAAAGGCAGAGTATTTTGTAAATCATCTCCAGTTTCTGTGAATGGTGGTTCTTAGTAAAGCTAGAACAAAAGCTCTCACAAAATCCCCAAAGAGCTTTAGAAGGAGCTCATGGTTTTCCTGAACTTTGTAAGACTTACACACACAGCCTGAGCCTCTATGCAATGTTCTCTACTGTCCTAGAGAGAAAGGACACAGTATTGATCCAAATACAGAACAATTATTTTCTAAAATTTTGGTTTGAAATGCGATTATGTCTCATATAATGTATAGGGCTAAAAACACAAAATACCAGGGTTCACCCTTTAAAAATGAATAATGGAATTTGAAACCTCTCTCTCTGTCATACTAAGAATACATTTCCCAGTATCCCTGGTACAAACATGAAGGATTCGCAGCTCTACCAATCAATAATAAAAAAATAAAAAAAAAAAAAATCCTGGATAAGCAACAAAAAATAACTACGTTTTCACATATGACATCGACATATTTTATATGAGGTCAGGGGTCTGCAATAACCATACTCAAGATACTTTAGCCAGTTTATGATCAAATCCAAAACATTTCAAAACTAATGTTACTGATAAAGCTGGCTAGAGAAAATGTTTTATAGCCATTAAGAAATAAATGCGACACGACTTACTATCTTCAAAGAGGACACTGGGGTCTGATGGAAGATGCAGGACCAGTATACCAGAGCCCACGTCAACAAAGCCAAGAGTGACACAGCAGGCAGGGAACTGACAGAATTGAGTGAATCACAAGCATACGCACACTTCCTAAGTTGATACATGTACACTAGAAGTCATGTCCCACTTGGCCGCCACAAGATGCTTGGGCATTCATTTCCAAGTTGGTCATTTAGGTTACCAAAGTTTTTACCAAATTTAGACAGGCTGCAAGTTGTTGTTGAATATGAAACATGTCAATCCTCCAATAGCTACTTTGGCAAACAGTGTAGGATAACTGGTTACTTAAATTATATTAAGCCGCCTCTAGAAATTGTTGACACAGGTGCTACTTTCACACCAACTATGTCAGATATTTCATCAGAAATGAAGAATGTATCCAAACACTGTGACAAAGCATTTACTTGTGGGTTGACAGGCAGCATCTACTGGCAGCTGTTGCTGGTGGGCAAGCTGTTTGGAAGGTCAACCTCTGTGCGACTGTCAACTCAGGGAGGGAGTGTAATATGGTATATGCCCTTCGGTCTGCCACAATCACACACACAGACACAAACAGCCTATCACTTTCACTTCCTGTTTACTTATCATAGAAAGGGTACCCCTCCTAGATCCTTTCAGGCAATACTTCAAAGAAATCTTCTACAAAACCACCCAAACAACATTAAAGAGCACCCTACAAGATACTTGACAAACAGAGGCTTAGGTATCTTGCAGAAGGTAGGTATACCAAGCAAAGCAACACATCCAACTGCAGAAGCTTTCTATTGCAGTAATGTACTATTGGTGTTGACGAGAAGCTTCCTTTGACGACCGCACTGAATAGACCCTAGCTGCAGGGAGGCACTGATTGCAAATCATAAAGCTGCTTTCAGATATGCACTGAAGTCCAGACATTTTTTTGGACTCGTCATGTGAGAATGCAAATGTGCCCAAACCTTTCTTTTCTGGACATTTGGACAAGAATCCGGAAAATATCAGCATGAGCTCAAATCCTAAGAATCCTCAGCAATCCTGAGCATTGCAGGAACAGTACGACACTCTTGTCATCTCTTGTCATGTCCTGCGTTCAGCACAATTGAGCAGGCGCAACCCTTCACCTGGATGTTCCAGGGTGTTTCCTGTTGTGGTGAATGCATCTCACCCGCGAAAAACTCCTGCTGCAGCTCAAGATGTCTTTCAAGCAAAACCAGCGTCCCCTGCAAATCTGCCAGCCCAGACCACGGCCTTAAACAAAGTTCATGTTTTTACTCCAGTGTAGTATGTATTTGAATCCGTTTTGGGTTCAAACTCCAAGTTTGCAAGCGCATTAGAGAAATCTGCATATCATGCCAACATCCTGTTGCCATCACGCATTTGTGTCATTTGAGCAGAATCAGAATCAATGTCTGTTTCTGTAACAGTGGAATCATAAACGTGCAAAATATTGCCAAAATTATAGCTGCCAAAATATCAGTCAACTTAAATAGTGATACAAATATGATACACATTTGTGGTAGTATATTATACATTATAGCTGAGAAACACATCTCTCTTACCTGAAATTTAGAGCACAGTCAGTGTTTGTTTTTTTGATTCTGAACAATTACACTCAAGTCCAATAATTCCAGTTAATCAGCTGTCCTTACAGGTGTGGCTCTGGAAAGTAAACCAGCCAGCAGTAACCAATGATATCCAATATATCCCTAACATGTTTCCTAAACGTTCAAGGTACACTCGATTGTCGCATTCGGTACACAAACATGTGAGACACCAAAGTGATGGTTTCCCCTTGTCTCAGTGTGAGCCCTGGTTCCACAGAGTCCCCAGAAACTAAAACAAATCCACACAATGAAAGAGAAAACACTGGACTTAAAGCAGTTGATACATACTCATGCCTACGGTATGCTCCACCCTGGTTTTAGAACGCCGTGCCAACACACCGCATGAAGCACGGGAGACGCAGCCAAGACACAGCAGAGTAAATGCACTCAGAAACGTGTTATGTTAACACACTGCAGCACAGGTTGTGTGGTGGCACTGATGTGTGCACAACAAATTAACAGCGCAAACCAGGCGACGACGACGACTAAACAACCTTCTCGAACGCTAACGCTGGACACGGGAGTGCTGTAAAGCTGCAGCTGACAACAACACATTATTACCGCGTCAATGGCGGTGAAACGTCCAAACGAGTCGCCGATAACACTCGTTTCACATCGCGTACTGTGAGCGGCATTATATTGTGTTGTGTGGTGTCACGTTTATAACCAAGGTTGGCAGGCAGATAGTCTGCACTGACGCTGCTTCACATATGCTAATTACTGGTTATTACTAACATGGGGTGGACGCCAATTACAGCTGTGATCAACATTAGCGTTGCCATTCCTGACAAACGGACACATTTTGATATGTCAACGTCGGCAATGGTTTTAGTAGAGTTGACAGCCGGTATGATTTAACGTTATCGCTAGCTAAAGTTAAACGTTAGCCAGGGTAGCTTCAGTTCGAAAGTTAACTCCCCACTCGCTCAGCAAGGACTCGTACAGAGCGTTCAATCCCGGCCAGCGACCCAACTCGATTCGGTACATAACGTCGGCCGGCTGCATTTTAGTTAGTGCGTCAAATCGTTTATCTTGCCCCGTCAATAAAGTCCGCTGACACGGTACCTGCTGCTCCGGTCCAAGCGGCCTATCCGCCATTTTGAGACACAGAACGGAGGCGCAGACGTTAGAGCCACATCGTCATTTTCCCACCTAACGGCCGAATCCTTGGCCCCCAACCGGATTGTGACTGGAGACGGCTCGAACTCACCCTACGGATTCTGTTCGTGACTATCCACCGCCGTCTCCACCGGTAGCACGACCCCACGGGGCGTGAAATTTCCGCTACGGCCCGGAGTGTGGTGATGTGGAGGTGAACCGTCTCTCGTCTCCGCAGCCGCTTGTTCCACCGCCGCCTGCTGCATTCGCCTTCAGCCGGGAGCGCGCACGGAGCTCGCGTTCATGGCAGGACGAGAGCGTGCACGCGCTTGATCGCGAAAAAAAAACAAAAAACACCACCGTTGTTTTGTACGTGTTTAATGTTAACTATCGCATGACTTATCTCATCAGTACATATGAATTTAATAAAATATGACTTTATATGCCGTGCGAAACCTCTGCATGTTTGTGTGGGCATTACATTTTGAAAACCTTAGAATCACCCATTAATAAAAAATATTAATTATAGGTTCATGCAGTGAGTGCCAAAATAAGATAATTAGTTTTGGATAATAACATAATAGCCACTACTACTTATTTCACGAGTCACATTTTATTATTTTTTTCTCTAAAAAAACAAAAATTGTCTTTTCCATTGTTTCCGTTCAGAGCAGGAACCTCCACCAGCTGAAGCTCCACCGAAATAAAACTAAAATAAAGATGCTTTTTCTCACTAAACATATCAAGCCCTCTAGATTTTAACTGAAAATGTGTACACCATTCATGTATGAACATCAACTGAATCGTTATCTGTATTTCTTGGTCCAGATACTTTGCAATCTGAAAGTATTTAGATCCACACATTGTTTGAAACTGTAAATTCACCTCAAATTTAGTTTTGTATTATTACACCAAATGCCCCCTGGCTTCCCCCTATTTCCAATGCTATTATCGAATGCTTCTACAACTGTTACTGCTCAATAATCATAACTGATTAAGTGTAAAACTAAACGGAGGCACTGCTTTAAATGATCATAAAAGAGCAATACAGAATTCGTCATAAACTATTAAAATGCTCCAGAACATATTCAAAGGGTTTATTTTTGTTAACAATCGGACAGAACCTTTTTAATTGGACTAAGTCAACTGACACGTGAGTGTTTGTGTACGTTTAACCTTCCTGTAATTTCACAGTGAGACACGAGTGCCATCTAACGGACACTGTTGTTATTACTTAGGGGTCAGATAAAAGTAAGTTATTTTAACGTATAATACAAGAAACCCAGAAAAACAAAAGCAAGAAGCATATTTCATATTATTAAACTGTAATTATTTACCTGTTATTGCCCTGTTTCACTCAGAGGCAATGATAGGCACAATACACAGCAAACTCTGCTACTGCATGTTACAGCATTGTTTTATGAACACAATCAGGAAAATCACATTTGTAGCTTCTTAAGAGCTCTCCCGTTGTTTTAGATCTCCTGTATATGCAGGTGAATTCAGCCAATCAAGTAAATAGTCCATGTTACACAACTCAAGTAAAAACTACATTTTCTGAAAATTAGCTCGAGCACCATCTCTCTATTGCTTTAATCACATTACATTTAGACACGGCAACAATTAAGTAACAAATTGCCATGGGAGGGTACATTGCATGTATACAAGCGCAAACAAACCTTTTATCAGTCTTTTTTTGGTACATTACATTGAGGCAGCCCTTCTTCTGTCCACTTTTAGTGGTGGTGTAAATGTTTACGCACTCTGACAGAAAGTGCACTAAATACTGCTCAATGAACAGACACTCCTGGCTGGTTATAGTCTCAGCTACATGTGAAAAGATAACCCATTAATGGAAGGGGGAAAAAAAAACAGAACAAAAACACCCAGCAACACAAATAACTCACTACTGCCAATGTTGAGAACCTGTCTAATGGTCACAGGAGGTTCCTTTCAGTGCCAGTTGATTCATAAAAAAGATAGACAACATTGGTGGCCATGAATGTTTTAAGAAAAGAGGCATCAGCCATCCAACAGGTTTAAATGTGTGTAGAAAAATAAAACATCTGGAAAGCCAATGTTCACTCAGCCTCTATTCAAACTATGCAGCAGCAGCAGAAAAGCAACATTTCTGGCCAATAGATTTTTTTTCTTAGACTACACAAAGACAACACACACACACACACACACACACACACACATACAAACACACATGCACATATTTTCTTTCAATGTGTAAAAATAGAAAGTTGGACACAGCTACTATATCGATTGATAAATCTACTGCATATAGTGGACGTTTTAAAATCTGCATTTCTATTCGAATAATTCCAGTACCTGTCTAAATCCAAGAGATTTATACATCGTTTTCCATTTCTATACATTTTCCATAAAACAGACATGGCTTAAATTAACTGATGTGTTACAGGTCTGAAATAACTTTAATTTCCTTTTGCACTTTAACAAAAAAATAATAACCCAGGAAAAAAAAAAAAAAATCAAGCAGTTGAAAGCTGGGTCACCGTATAGTTTGCTTGCACGGAGATTCAGGAACCATGGGTCAGAGCTGGCACCCACCTGGGATGTCCTAAGTACATGTGATGGAAAAATTGAGCTAATCAAACATCAGGGATGTGGAAGAATGATGAGCAATTGTTCAAAAAAAAGCTCTAAGAAGCCATGAAGAGGGAAATTTACATTCTGAAGCCCGACTTGAAAAAAAAAAAATATAAATCTTTAATTTATTTACTGTACTCTGGTCTTAGTGCACAGTATAAAGAACCCCTGAGTTCTAGGACAGGGTAGGGGCTTTATCATTTCGAGCACCCGGGGGGTAAGGGGAATACAAACCCATGACTCTTCAAGGCTCTTTGGGTAATGGTGGGGCAAAATGTGGACCTGGGCTTAAGAGTTCTGTGGGAAGTTTGAGTTGAGGAATCATTCATTCATTCATTACTTAGGGATTGTATTATGGTACAGTGGATAAGGCTCTGGTATACAATGTAATCGTCATCCTTGGCCTCCCTCCCCTGGCAAACACTCTCATATATAAACCACATTTCTAAGCAGCCAACGCCCTCCATCTCCAGGTTCTAGGGCCAGGATTTTTTAGATTGCACATTAACATTGATTCTTTGCGGTTTGTACGTTCTCTTCCCTCACTTTCTTCCTACCTTGTAGAAAATTCCTGCTCTGTATTCATTTGTTCGGGTCCACAGGCCCAGTGACATGGCTGATTCATCACGCCCCCCTTCCCCCCCCAATATCAGAAAGCAGCTGTATATTGAGGGCTTTTGAATATTAATCAACAGGTATTTTGTCCTCTAGTTCCAGGGGGCTGTCCTCCCTGGTCTCTTCACCCTTTCCCAGCTCTTGCAACTGTTGCCGCCTCTGAACCTCTGCCTTCAGGTTCTCTAGATCCTTTTGGCTGGAAAAAAAAACAACAACAACAACAAAGGGATCAATACTGGACTCAGAGTAAATGCTTTCCTACATTCATGCAAGTTAAAATCCTCTTATACACACAGACTTTCTCAAAGCGACAATGTTGTAGTTGCTCATGCAGTTTAAGGTGAGGTAGAAGCAGCTTTTTTTTATGTATTTTTAACAGTGAGATGAGTACAGAATTTAATTAGACAAATAATGGGTATTTGCATTCATACACCTGTGCAATTGGGTATTTAGCTACACCACACTTAAAGCTTTAGAAATCAAGCAATGAACAACATACATCATAGACATTCGGTCAATAGTGTCCCCGACTCTACCTGAGCGGAATAAAGATGATGCCGTTGATAATGTTGAGCTGTTCAAGGACGCTGGCCATGCTGGGGGCAGTGAACTGGAGCAACAGAGGAAGTAGAAAGGCAACGTCAGTGAAGATGTTTGGGATGTAAAATATAAAACCACAAAAACACGTCCGAGAGCGGTCACCTTGAGTGGCATGATGCTGGCGTTGGACCCATTCTTGTATATCTCATTCATGGTTCTCTGCAGGGCCACGGCCTGCTGGGTGAGATACTTAAGGTACTCCGAGCTCTCCTTGGTTTTCTCATGTGCCTCACCCATCTGAGAGACGGAAAAGACTAGTTTAAAATCACTTCATTACATTCGCAAGGACAAGTCGGTGAGCTCTCGGCAGGCCTCACCTGGTTCTTGTAAATAGTGTAGCCCTCCTTCTCATGCTGTAGTGCAGAGCGGAACTCGGCCTTGCTCTCGTAAACCCTTGCAACCAAGTGATGGCTGGAAGGGAGAGAGAAAAAAAACATGTCACATCCATCATTACACCAGTCAGTATTGAACAGTTCTGTATGATTAATGTCTCCTCACCTGAGAGCCACTTTGAGGGACCGGGTGCCATGGTACTTTGTGTTGACGGTCAAGGCGTTCTCCAAAAATCTCAGCGATAAATCATACTCCATCACACCGTGAAGTACCAGGCCAATGTTACTCTGCGGAAAGAGAACCACGAAAAGAGAGGATTAACACTGGTATTAGATCAAAGCTAATCAACACCTTTTGAGTTTTGTTTTTTTTGATAAAAATGGATTATGTTACAAATCTCAACAAAAAGACTCCACACACGTCTAGCAGTGCCATCTCTGGATGGTCCTCGCCGCAGACCAGCAACATGAGGTAACGGGCACGATAGAGCAGCTTCAGGGCGGTGGACAGCTGGCCGTTAGCAAAGCAGTACAAAGCCAAGTGCATCTAAAATGTGGAGAGAGGAACACGGGGGAGAGAAAAACAAAAAAGACAAAGATGAGAAAGATCAAATGACGCTTTACCCAAAAAGAGGACGCATCTGTGGGATGCAATAACCTACATATTCTTGAATTGTGTTGGGGTGCTCGATGCCGAGGACTCTCTCACTCATCAGAACAGCCTTTTGCTGGTTGCTCAGAGCCTGCAGGGGAAACACCACAATGTTGGCAGATACAAAAACGCTGTTTAATGATGTACTGTACATGTGTAAAAGTTGCAGACAAAGTGAGAGTGTACTAGCTCTACCTCAGCGTGGTCTCCCATGATGTAATTGAGGCGTGCCAGCAGGCGCAGGCAGGCACAGATCTCTACGTGCATGGGTCCATAAACATTGTTGAAGAGGTTGAGCGCCTCGTTGATCAGCTCACAGCCCTCCTTCAGAAAACCTGGAAATCACAGCCAACGACAGACACGTTTGACGTGGGACAGCGGGCTGCATTTACACAGCGCTTTTCTAATCTATCCGCCACAGTGCACGTTCAGCTGTTCACGTACGAGAGCACAGATCGAGGGAGCGTTGACCAATGAACATGTACGACTCAAATTGTCCGAGTAATTGTGCAAGTCTCACCTTGCTGCACTTTGGCCTGTCCACTCTGGAAGAAGTGGAAGGCATCGGAGGCTTTGGGGTTCACGTGCTTCACAACAGGGAAAATATTCAGGATGTCCTCCTCCGTGAAGGCAGGCTTGTGGCGGCTATCAAAGTTGTACTCCTTTATCAGGATCTACAAGGGAAATTAAATATTTTACATTAGGGTCTTAAAGGCCAATTTGGTAAGTGGGGGGGGGGGGGGGGTGTTTCCATTCATTAGCCGTTACCTGGATGCCAGTTTTGATTGAAATCTCTCTGAGCAGAGCGGTTTTCTGGAGGCCGTACTTCTCCACAACCTGGTCCACGCTTTCACTGTGCAACCAGAAACATCACAACAGGATATGGGTCAACAAGAGCACCACAGACAAGAAAAGGAAGCTCCTTGTTTTTTTCCCCCCCGAAACATTTGTATTATATGATCAGATGGGCCCCTCACCACTGAACGGTGAAGTGATAGTAGCTCTGGGCCTCGGAGGCAATGTTCTTCCACAGCTCGCTGGGGGTCAGGCTGGCCCACGCCGTGTTGTCTCCACTGCCGGGGACCCTGTTGCGTCGCTTGCGGCTTTTGCGGCGCGACACCAGCTCATCCAGAGGCAGGTGGGCAACAGCATCAGGGAAAGAGCTCAGGAAACAGTTGAGGAAATGACTAACAGCAGCAGAGAGGGCAGACAACTCCACACCCTAAATGACGAAAACAGGGAGAAGAACATTCATTACAATAAACGCAGCTTTGTTGTATGAAGAGGATAGATTATGCATGTGGGATATTACAAACCTGGAGGTATGTCTTGAAGAAATGTTTAGCACATCTGGTGATCAGCTCACTGATTCCTATCCTCTAAAATATGAAAAAAACCAAAAAAAAAAACACTTTCTTACATTGTTTATACACAAGGACGAATGGTGTCTACGGTCAGATTCGGGGAATCGGACTCACATAGAAGTGCTCCAGCTGGGCTTTGGCCGGGGTCTTGTCCACAAACTCCAGCACATTGCCTAAATATCGAACATTGATGCCTCTCTGGTGCAAGGCCTCAGTGAACGTGGCTCCATCCATGGGCAGGGCGCTGTGGTCCAAACAGTCTTTAACCTGCACATACGAAACACACACAAGCCTGTTGTGGACAACCTGGGAAAAACACCCCATGAGAGCTGGATGTGTAGGAGTGCGCATTACTGACCAGTGACGGGATCTGACAGGACACCAGGAAGGCAGCAGCATCTTTAAGCAGCTGCTTCTGCTTCTTGATGTCATTGGCGCTGTCGTCTGGGAAACGTACTCCTAAAAACCAAAAAAAATAAATAATTGAAATATATAGGATAACATTTATAATATTTAGGTTAAACTCTTTTTTTGATACACCATGAAGCCCGAGTGAAACGTTAATCATGGTTCATGCTCACCCGGGGAGAAGATGTCAGGGTTGAAGCGAATGTCGAAAGATGTGTGGCTGATGGAGCCCACTGCCTTGCAAGCATTGAGGACAACCTCCCGGCTTTTAGGATCTGTGTGTTACACGGGGAAAACATAGACAAATATAAAATGTAATGGTGTAATAACACCTGTCAACAAAGCATACCACAAACCACATCCACAGGCAAGGCGGATACTATTATTGGGGAAGTGTGGGGAAAACATCTCCTGAAACTCATTCCGGTGATTTGGCTCAATAATAGTAAAGATGCAGTTAAGAAGTAAAGTGTTGGCGCATCACACTATGTAGACAGTGGCATCCGATTTTTTTTTTCCAGATTAATCCCACAATAGTAATTCAGCATCAGTGAAGCAGCACAGACATTTCTGTTATTTTAGGTTGAGCTTACATGGATGAGCACCCAGCCCCAACCAAAGCTGTCCATACACGACTACAATACTATAGATTGGCTCAGTGGGTTTGGCAAGCGGATCACGGCGATCTGTCGAGCAGCACGCCAATCACTGGACATGATTCTTCTTTGCATTCCAAAACACATCTGGGTTAATGGACACCGCAGGGGAACTGATCGATCACAGGGGACATGCCTCGACCGCAGGCCGAGGACCGCGCAGGGACAGGTAGCCAGGTGGAGCCTTCGTACTTGCATGCGCTCTACCGATATTGTCACGGTAAGGATGAATGCAGATATGGCCACATACACCTTAATTGGCTACACCAAGGAAGCTTATTTATGGTTCAATACCGCTTCCCTTCGATTAAACAATGCGCTTTTTTTTATTTAAAAAACCACCAAGGTAGCTCTCCCTGCATTGTCCTGGCTCGGCTTTTTAGATTTTTTTGTTTTTGTTGGGGACGTACCAATACCGGATCCATCTTCGGCAACTAAGGTCTCCGCCAGCTCTTTGGCCCGAGCTAGTCCTGGAATACTTTCCACAAGCTCCTTACCCTCCAGCGGGCACTCCCCATTCAGAGCGGCTGCGGGCTCTAGAGGCCCGTTGGTGGCGGGCTTTGTGGAGTTCTCTTCACTGGCAGTAGCTGCCTGTGAGGCAGCAGGTGTGCTGTCCGTCTGGTTTGTGCCGACTGAGGAGGCCTCTGTTGCATTAGGGGCATCCGACGCGGTGGACTGCGTCTGGCTTGTATCGGCACCGATTTCTGTGGACGTTTCTGTGATGGCAGGTAGATCAGTCTTTGTGTCCTTGTTTGCTTTCTGTTGCATGAGCTGCAACGCGGCCATCTTCATAAAAAGAAGATATCTGGAAAAGGACAGAAACGGTTAGACGGATGTCGGAAAACTCTCCACGCGAAATGCAATTTCGCACGCCGGTGCAGGCGCCTACCTGTGCTCGACGAAGGCCTCAATGAGCTCTTGGCGGAGACAGGCCAGGCGGTGGCGGTGCTGGCGGGGGAAGCCTTGGTGCTTACTCTCGGGAGGCAGCTCCTCTCCGTCCACAGGCAGGAAATTGAGGTCGGGGGGGAAAGTACGCAGAAGGTCCAGGATATAGTGTCGGCCATCATTTCCAATGATGCCTTTACACTCGACAGAGGAGCACAGTTCCACTGCGTCATTCTTTTCGTTCAGCACGTTGTGTCTTTGGACCTAAAATGTACACACGGTACAATGAAATTGTTGAAGGGGAGAAAAAATAAATAAATCATAATCATCATATATTCTAGAAAATGCAAGATGAATGTATTCAGCTCCAAAACATTCAGTTCATGCTTAAAACCTAAATATCCTAGATACTAAATTTACTTATTTCAACAACTGGAAAGTGTGGTTTTTAGCAAATACAACACAAACATAACAATCAAGTGCATTGTTTCTTCCTCACTTAATAAAGTGAAGAAGAAACATGACATGGGGGCGCAATGATATACCGTTAACCGTGAATTAAAGGGACAGAGGACTAGGACGTTTATTAATTTTTTTTTTTCATTTTGGTCTTATCCTGGGACTTGCGGACAACAAGAAGAACAACCTATAACCAGTAATCCTTCAACTTTCCTTCAAGCGTTACACTGTAAAAACGACGGGATTATCCATAAATTAATTATCAGCATAACATGGCGTTACTGACCTTGAGTGGCCTGCTGGTCTTCTCCAGCAGCTCCAGGTATTTGCTGTGGGACACGACCGTCTTTCCAAAGTCAATGGAGCCGTAGATGACGCTCTGCTCCTGCTCCCGCTCCAGGATACCTGGGATGATGGACTGGGCGGTGACGCGGTAGCCTCTGTAGTCCACCACGACGGTCCCCAGGGTGTAGAGACCCTCCACGTCCACAGCTCCGTACGCTCGCACTCCGTTCAAGTCGTTGGTGGGCGCTGCGTGGGCGGCGGCATCTCCACCCAGCTCACGATAGTGGTCCCTCACGTCGAAGCCGAGGCTGAAGAAGATGTTGTTCCAGATGAACATTTGCATGCGCGTTTCCTCCCCAGGGTTGATGGCCATGACGTTGCCATCAATCACTGCCATAGCTCCGCGGGTCGCTGCTGCTGCAAAGTCACTATGGACCTGCAGAGGAAATGTTTAAAAATTAAAATGATGTGGCACATTCTGCACATTCTTCAAGACACAAAGTGAGTCAGAAGTAAGTTCTAATATTAAGATCATAAAGCATAAATTGGATCTAGACAGGCAGAGAAAGTGAATGAAACAAACTGAAGGATAATTTCATATCTTAAAGAAAAATAAAGATTTAAATACGGCATCGCATCAAAAAGTCTTGAATTTTATTTTTTCCAGGACCAGCAGACACCGTGTATAGTGTATGACAGATTCACACAATGGCTATGTACCTTGAATATGGCCCGCTCCCTCAGCAGACGTTCAGGCAGATTCTTCCGGGAAAGCTCTCTCGTGGTCTGTAGCTCCTCGTTCCAATCCCTGGTCTGAAGACATGCAAGCAAATATAAATGATTGACAATTGACATCATTTATTTGTGCTGTTGTGTATAGCGCCCCCCACCTGTCCAGGTATGTGCTCCTCATAACCCAGACGGGAGGTGTAGGCGTCCTCTGCACGAACACAGTCCATGGCATGGTCGACCTGAGGAGCGGTCCAACTGTACAACTGGAAGGGCGTGGCTATCCTCTCAAAGGGGTGCCTCTGGACCCTGCAGCCCACACGCAACACAAGAGGAACAAAATGCCAAACACATCACTGACTGAACATTCTAGGAAGTTCCTCTGAAATGTGCGCTTATGCGAGCAGTTTCCAAACAACCAGTGGATTGCAAGAATCCAGACAATAACGTGGCAATCACTTTGGTTTGTTTTAGACAGTGGCCGGCTGATTCCAGGCCAGATGTCCACTGTAACGTTTAAGACTGGAACACATCAAACTGTGAGAGCAGAGGTAGAGTCAAGATGCATTTTGTCGGATCACAGAACAGGAGCATTGCCTTAACAAAATGGCCAATCCATTTAATCAAGGGAGAAAAGATTAAGTGGAACTAAAGGCAAATAGGCGTTTATTTACCTTTTCTTTTGCAGGGCAGTGAAGTTCTTCTTGAAGGCAGGGCTGATCTGGCTCAGCAGTTCCACCAGAGAATGGCTCAAGAAGCTGGGATTGGCTGGTTTGGGGTTGAAGGTGTAAGTGGTCGATCTGGAATATACACATATTGCCATCATTATTCAAATGAACAAAACCTGAAGTTTACAGAATGGCTGGAAATGGTCAAGGACAAAACTAGCCTTAAATAGGAAGTACATTTCCTGTCACAGGATTAAAAGGATTGGTAGGCAAGTTTAATCCAATACCGTTTCTTTTGTCTTCTCTCTTTGCTGTGATGTTGTGTGAACATTTGGAAGGACCACTAAAGTTGCGTTTACAAAGACAACGGCTTCAACCACGTGGCCCTCTTTCCCAATTGTAATCCAATTACATCTCATTCATTTGGTTGTTGCTCGCATCTATAATTAGGATCCTGACCTGCTGTGCTTTTAGTGCATCAGCATTCAACACACTACCCCCTATAAAGAGAGTACAGCTACATGTATCTCAAATCCATTTCTATGTATTGGAGACAAATCCAGAGAAATTGTGAAGCCCACGTGTCCAGAATAACATTAATCTCAGGAGCACCTTGCACTAATGATAAAAATCGAGGTTTGACTGCTGCCAGCTGCAGTTACTAAAGAACACATTTTTGAAACCTAAGCACCATGGTCTAAAATGGATGAGGCCTTGGGGCGTGTTCAAATTTAAATTAAATTAAATGTATTTAAATCAAACATGCTCAAGACCGTAATTGCATTTGAGCAACGTGGACTGGACGAGTAAAGGACACTAGGATTGCCCTTGGCCGCTGCACCGAATGCTTCGTGGATTATCGGTTACTAAAGCAGAGAGTCCTCCGCAGTGAAAACATGGCGGTGTCCAAAAATATGCGGTCGAAATGTTCACTGACTGGTTGAGGTAGAAGCCACGTGTGGAGGCAGTGACGCTGACATGGCGCTCCTCCACGGTCACGAGATACAGGTACATGAGGTCGCCGTGCATTTTCCTGTTTCCAGGCGGAGGGTTCCAGCCACTCATGGTCAGGACCTTCAGGCACTGCATAGGCTGTCGAGGATATTAAAACCATCAGCATCAGGCAAAAGATAAAGCCGTTACATCTACCATGTATCTGATTACAGGCCTAGGCTAGGCTAATTTATTTTTATTTTTTTTAAAGCCAATAAGACCTGGGCTACCCCTCACCTTCAGGTCCTTGTTCTGTGGCTGAAGGGGCACCAGGGGGCGATCTTTGCTGCCAGGCAGGATGTGCTCTGGGGGAGTGCAGTCAATCTGCTCCATCTCGTTGCCCTTTTTCTTCCGCTTACCACTATCTGCAGCGGCATGAGGATGGAGGTGAAAGTTGGTGGAGGACAGTCCGATGACAAATATTGAGCCAAAATTGTGGAAAAAATGGTGCGATGTTGGAATCAAGCCGAAAACAATGATTGAGCCAAGACACGCGTGTCTGAAGACAGGTGGCTCCCCCCACCCTACCAGAAGATTAAGAAACTGATAATGCCCCAAATGTTAGTATCTCCATTACAGAAAAGTGTTTACGCTATACCTCCGAGGTCTCCATCGGTGAAGATGCTGAGGAAGGAGAGGGAGTTGCAGTCCACTCCATTGTAGGCATCGGAGGGGTCCAGACTTTTCAGCAGGTCTCTGATGTGGCGCACATGGATGCGAGCTTCACGCACCGTGTAGGGCTCTGCAGCAATGAGATGTAAAAGCAACAAATCAGGCTTATGTTACATTAGTTATTAACCAAGACTACATTCAGTTTGGTCTTTGCCTGCAGCTGTGTAACCACTGACCACTCATGCATGTTCGAATTTTTTAATCCTTGCTAAAAACCCTATTGATGATGGTGAAACGCTATCCTACGCAGATGTTGATCAGGTTTATCAGGTTGCAGCTGCCAATGTGTATTTGTTTTCCCACTGCCTGGTTAAACAAGTACATTTTCATAGCAAGGAGAAACGCAGACGTTCAAACAGCTTTGAAGTTAATGGAAAGCTTTCTGAAATGTAATGAACAGCTATTATATATATATTCAACATATGTACTATATGATGTATATTAAATCCTCCAAAACAAAAGGAAGCGGTACTCATCCAAGTGTTTTCAGACTATGGATCCCCTTACACAAATGAGATGCTTTTACATTCCTTTAGACTTTCCCAAGCACCAAAACAACACAACAAGTCGCAAAACTAACTTCCGAATCATACCTTCCACCACTTTGAGCAGCGAGCCCTCCTGCAGGCCCTCGATGGACTTGAGCTCGGCAAAGTTGTCCAGCACGTTTCCGTCCAGCTGCAGGGAGAAGCAGGTGCGATGGCAGGTGTCCTCGCGGTCTATCAACACCTGATGGATTTCCTGTACCATTTCTTGGGGGGACACCTGGTGGTGGTGGTGGTGGTGGGGGGGAGAGAGAGTTATCAGGCTGAGAATCATTCCTTTCTCTGCTGTGACTGTCACAAGGTAAATGGAAGAAAGGAAATAATGTGAATACGTGCAAGTAAAACAATGCACACATACTACTTGTAAGATACAACAGTTTTCTGTTTGATTACAGCTTAACAAAGGGCTGCTGGTAGGGAGCTAAATCCTTACCTGCAGGTCGAATGGCTCTGTTCCCGGAGCCTGGATCTTAACAGTGAAGCCCGTGTCCTGGATCACTATCACTTCCTGCTCGTTGGAATCCTCTCCATCTGCTTCACCGGCCCCGTCCTGCTTTCTTTCTGCCTCCTCCGTGTGCTCATGTGCACCGTCCCCATTCATCATGGCTGTATGTTCACTGTGTCCTGCAGTGGAAGAGACACAGAGGTCACTGGTAAATGATGGGCCTTTACAATCCTGAGATGAAGGCACTCTTACATTTTATAACAGCCGCAATGGACTAGTTAAAAAAAACTTTTCTACCAGACAAACCTGCCGACACTGCCAGGCAGCCAGATCGCAAACAAAGCACATGCGCCCGGAGGCTGAACGATCCTTCAGAAAACCTTATGAAATATTTATGAATGGCTAACACAGCATACAACGCTAGGCTATGGTATCCAAGTGTTGCAGTGTTACTGCATTCTTATACAAATACAGTTAATGCAAAGTACAGAATAATACAGAGTCTGTCCAAGCACAAACTTTTTTTTTTTTTTTTTTTTTTTATAAAAAAGCTGAATCAACAAAGTGCACAAAGCGGGAAAAATCAACATTAAGGCTGTGATCGGATTGAGAGTGATGCAATGTCACTTTCGCTAGTTGCTCTTTTTGTAGCCAGCTTCTGAAGTGGCCATTCAATTCCTTGTTTTGGTAAAAACAACATGATGTTTGGTAAAAGCACATATAAATGCAGTGTACAGAATTAGGAAAAAAGGTGTAAGACTTGAACGATATACAATAACCAAATGAGGCTCTCTGGTAAGGAGCAGGGCCCAGTGTTGTATGTGGATGTCAGACACCTGTTTTCTCTCACTGGGACACTACTGCTACAGAGTGTCCTTGCTCACTTATCAAGGGTAACCCAGCGTCAGGGTTACGGAGGAGAAGGGCACAGAGGGAGGGGCGGGGCTTCATAACTGGACTACGACCCCGGGTGGGAATGAACGTGCTAAAATGGTGGAAGAGCAGGGGAGGAGGCACAAAAGACAGGAGTGCCGGGCCACGCTCTGCATACCAAAAAAACACAGAGCATACAGAGCACACATCGGTTGCCAACATCACAATCCAAAGGACTGTCATTGGTCCCACGTCTACCTGCAACCACTGGCCTGCAGCAATGACTCTGCTCAAACACACACAAGCCTCTGCTCGTTCTCAGTTTTTTTTTCTGCTACTGTACACTACAAAAGGGAAAGCCTTCCACTCTCAAACTGGAAACACACGCGAGAATTTGTGAAGACACAGGGTAGTTTTAGTTGTTAGCATTCACAACATTGCAAAGGCAGGAGTTTAAAGTGCCAGAAGCACTGCGAGTGATGAGCAGGCCAGCAGCATGCGTGGGACAAGGCAACCGTGAAGCTACAACTAAAATTAATTGGTGTTTGGCCTTCTGGCCTAAAGCATTATCTACATAACTTTAAATTACCTAACCTCAATCCCAGTTCAATGACAAACTTATGATAGAGTAACTCTACATCAATAATTTGTTACAGAGTTCCAATGGGAACAAACCAGTCACACCTGAAACCGCAACAAACAACAGTTAAACATTATTCACAAAATAACACATGTGGGAAGACCCAACAATGATAGGGGAACACTATCCTACAAAATGACAAAGGATATCATACTGTATATAAGGCAACAAAGCAAAAGGATTGATTGCTCTTTCAGTGAATCAAACTTCCAGCACACACTGGTAATCCACCTCTCCTTTCAACGCGATACAAATGAAAAGCTTCACTTTAGTTTTCTTCTTTCACGACCCATTTCTCCTTTTGAATGCCAGTTGACATAATAAACCCAGCAGCCAGTTCTCTCCACTCTGCAGCCCTTGACATGGGGACTCTGACTGCTGCCATGGCAACATTAACCAGCCGGCCAAACAACCACCTTGCATCACAGGGTGGCAAGTTGGCAACCT
This sequence comes from Colistium nudipinnis, assembly GCA_016785305.1. Taxonomy (NCBI): domain Eukaryota; kingdom Metazoa; phylum Chordata; class Actinopteri; order Pleuronectiformes; family Rhombosoleidae; genus Colistium; species Colistium nudipinnis. The sequence continues at coordinate 459,007 of JAFBJU010000340.1, read as the reverse complement.
CATGGTGGACAGAAACACCACGAGTCATGCATATTCAATTAGATCCATCGGCTACAAAAGCTGAATGTAAAGCCTGCCTGACTTTATAAAGGCAATCACTATTTTCTAGCCATCAAAGACTGATTATAATAACATTCTTCAAGCACAGAATAAAATGCAATGAGCCCATCCGTGGTCATACAAAGACAGTTTCATCACGTGGGGTGTCACTGTCAATTATCATGGGCTTTGAGTTGAACAGAGCAAAGTAAAGAGGACCTCGTGTGCTCACAAGGAACTTAAATGATTTTGATAGTTTAAATAGGTTTCAACAGACACCAATTTGATTCTAACCCTAGTTAAGATGCGTCTGACTGCAGGAATACGCCCAAGGATAAACAGCAGGCAGCCTGTGGGTGCTTGTTATTTTGACAACATTGCCCATTTTAGTGTGCATTTACAAAGCATCTTGGCGCTGGCTTTGTTGTGGAATGCACAATTTAAATAAAATATCTTTTTGTTGTTCATTAAACCCATGAAGGTCTAGAAGAACTATATAGAAAATGCATACATTTCAGTGGACATTACAATTCTTACTGCACAATTTTCAAATAAAAAAAGACATGACATCTTTAACCATCATCAAACAATGTATTTTGCCATAAATTGTGCACAAAGCCCAAAACAGTGCAACCCGTGCAAGGTGATGCCATCAGGTTGCCTATTTTGGACAGATAATAAGTCCACGTGTGAAGAAGCTGGGGCCACAGATTATGTAGCATTTGTGCCTCGCTGGAAACCGACACTTTTAACGGCTTATCATCAGTGATTCTATCTGTTGTTCTGCCAACTGACCCGTTGGTTTCAGTTGTTGCTGGGGGGACTGGACAGCACGCACAGCATTAACCACCCTGCTACAGAGACTAAGATCACGAATCTACGATCAGACGCTGTCTGCAGGGAGACGCCGTCGACTGCGGTTTTACGAATTCAAATTTTTTTTTGACAATCGAAGGTCTCGCATCTGACACCGGCACTGCAGCGACGCGAGCTGCTCTGCGAGTTGAGTAAGGTGAACACCTCCGCCTGCCCATGCCGGTCTATTTTCCCTTTGAAGACGCGTATCTGCTACCGCTGCTGCTGCACTAAAACAACTTTAATGTGCCACGATACTCACCGGCTCACGCCGCTTCATGTATCCTACACCGTAACCTTCCCCCTCACCGTACATGCGCCATCGTGACAAGCAGCTTCCGCTTCCCGGTCGAGCGGGCGCACTCGATTCGATCATCCCCGGCGGGGGAGGCGACGGGTGGCGGCCACGGTGAGATCACTGGCCGCCGGGCGCTTCGTCCACCTCACGTCTGAGGCAGTTGTATTAACAATAAAAACAAGCCGACAACACATCGGTCACACAACCCGGTGGACAAACACCCGGTGGGTGAGACGCACCTGTTCGTACGAATCCCCCTGTGTTCATGCGGGCAGTGAGCAGCTCCACTGAAGGTGACCTTCAGTTCCTGACTTCCACACGCCGTAACCGAACATGTGCGTCTGCGAGGCTTTGTGATGCACGCGCTGCAGATCCGTGTTACACCAATGAATCGTGTGCCACAATGACACCTCACGTTTTGCCCGAATAACACCGGTTTCCACTCGCATTGCGACACGAAGCGACACCTAGCCGGCTAGCCAGCGTGCTAAACTGAAGCAACACTGAATGAGTGTGCTAAGGTTAGCATGCCGGCTCACTTGTTTGGGATAGCTTAGTTTGCTCTGAGCGTCAGTTTTGACAACATATGCTAACGGCTATGACCCGTGCACATAAACACGGACTCTGTCCCTACAGAGGGTTTCTAGCTTTCCAACTTCACCCATAAATGCAGACGTATCAACAGAGAACACAAGAGGGTCAGCAAGATGATGCTAGGTGGACCTCTAAACTTAAGGTGGAGGCTCCCAAGGAGATGTTCGGGAGGCGGAGTAGAGAGAGGGTCAACCCGCAGACCATCACCTTGGGTCTTAGGACTTTTGAGTCAATGGAAGCACGGAGGTAAAAATGTCACCAGTTTTAGTGGTTGCAAAAAAGTCAAAACCCAAATACAACCAAATTAGCATTGCTTGTGCACGACGGTGATGGTAATATTACAATGCACAATAATATGAAGTATCGTAAATGTGATCGGTGTATGTTGGGTATAATGTCAGCAGATATGAAGGAGTGGTAGCGTCAGTAGCTGCAAAGTCTCACCACAGCCGCAGGGATCCTTCAGACGTGTCTTGCTAGTTTCCTGGGCTCCATCCCCGGCTTCATCCGCAAGCTCAACCGGATTACAGTCAGGCACCGACGCCGGGATGTCATCTGTCTTGCTCACCATGGTCGGCAGTCAGTGTAGCTACACAAATCCCCCCGCAGCTTTGTTTGACTCTGTGAGTCTCTGATAGAAATACGAAATAGAAAACCCGTCTGCTTCTCCGGCTAAGGCTAGCTGGTTACATGCGAAGGGTACAAGCTTACAAAAACAAGTGGAGGAAGGACGGTGCTGTACATGGTGGTGATCACACGTGGTATTCTCCTCCCTCCCCTCCTCTTGACCTCTTTGCCTTTGCGTTGCACTTCCCCACCCACCATGCGTAGCGCTACGGAAAGCCACATGCGACAAATGTTTTTCTTTTTTTTTCTTGCAAACTCATCTTTGGGTTTTCTTGGAGAGTGTGTAGGGTTTCTCCTGTGAAGTAGGACAAAGAGACAGACAGAGAGACAAACACACACAAATACATTGAACACAAATGGTGAATCTCTATATATGATTATTTGCTTTGCAAATATGAATCGTCAACTAATGAATATAGAAAATGATAGTGTATGTAATTAGGTTTTTTGCCACAATGAATACTATCACAAATCATGTCTTAGTCCCATACACTAATACTTTTATTGTATTACATGTTGAAGGGCTCTTGTATGGTCAAAGGGACAATATAGAATTCCAACTACATAGATGCCAAATTTTATTATACATCAAACATAATTCTGGTGTGAATAAGAAAAATTATCCTTGAAAACATAAATATATAATCACCCAGATTAAATATTTCTCTTTCAATGACAAGCAGGCTGCAGACCAGACAATCCATCTTTTTATTCCAGTTATGTGTACAGTAGATCACTACAGCAAGCGAACACAGTATATGCGGTAATGTCTCAGTAGCTTATGCTCACCCAAGGACTAAAATCATCATCATCAGACCCAGAGCAACACCTCTCTGCATTTTGTGTTTGGTACCGCACAGCATTATTGCTTGAGCCCATGTGTCAAACGAGATGCGTCATGGTTGTTCGACATAAGAGTCCACCGAAAAGTTTCTGGAGGATGCAAAATAAACATATTTGTACATCAACAAGGGCAAGACGTTGCTGCTGTTGACATTTGGTAAGGTCATTATTATGAGGATTAACGTTACTATATAGGCATTTAGAAAGATGGAAGACATTCTCTGTGGGTGTAAGTAGATTATCAACTTTCTAGCTACACTGAGAGGGAAGTTAGACATGCTCTGAAAAGTAGGAGGGGGGGGGGGTGAGGCATTGGAGATTTACTCTCTTGAGCTGAAATATTAATGCAGAGACATCATCATTAAGGCGTCGCACCATTCGTCCTAATGTACATTTTTTGTGGTGGGCCTCTTTGGCTCATTAGTGATTTCGCCCAAAGCGGACAAACAAGTCATCAATCTCTGAGTTGTATAAGATGTAGCTAGGGCACATACAGCAGCCAGTGCTTTTGATTATCTATCCAACATCTGACATAATACCAACGCATAAATCATCAAAAATGTGAAGGGGCGGTAGGGATGCAGAGCGTTACATTGGTTATGAAAGATGAATTGAGAGTTTAATCTACCTGCCGTTGTATTTAGATGACAAGTGGAGGGATGAAGTCATGAATTATAACAGTCTTTGTTCAGGATTGCAGTTGGGAGGAAAAAAAGAAATGTTTGTACTTTTATCCCCTACTGTCTCATAAAACTTGAAGAAGAATAGTGCACACAGTTAAGATAATGGCTTTCCAGCTGAGAGGGGATTTAAATCCCCGTCACATTTGCATTTTTTGCTAAAAAAGGAGACAAGTTTTCCATCCAGACAGTCTCGCGTGGCATAACAATATGTCCATTCGCTAAATGCGGCTTCACATACAGCATATCCATGATTCCTCTACTTGGACATGCCTCCTATAAACTGGAACATAAATTACAGTGTAAAGATTGAGTAACAACAAAACTTTTTGAGAATCAAACAATCCATTAGACAATTAAGAAAAATAGTCAGCAAAACATACTGAGCTCAACAATTAGAATATACAAAACAATGATATAATCTATTTAACACCCGAGTGTACTTAATCCAGTTGACCTACTAAAGATATATAAATATATTGATATATTGCTTTGTATAACATTTACTACTAAAACAATCCGATAGCTGCAAAGCCTCACAGCAACTAATCACAATAAAATTCAGTCTTAGAGGAAGGCTCATGTTAAAGATGCTGACCACAGTTACTGATGTTCCGTTGAGTCAGGGCTAAAGGATCGACAGGCTCTGGCAAACTATTTTTGAATCAAAAATATCTCAAGTGCCATGTATCACACAGTAAACGTTTATATTCAAACCCAACATATCTCTTATAAAAGTGCTGAAACAAAAGGACACAATACTTGAGAAAAGACATGTCTTGAGTTTCCGCACTTTGTTCGGTATTTCTGACACAAATTACTCCTCTATATTAAGGCAGTAATTACGATCGGGGCATTGATTGCAAAACAATGAATCATATAATCAGTACTGATATGTATAAACAAAAAACCTAAAAGCCTGTCATCAATTGTGTTTTTTTGGTTCTTTCTACTGTTTTTATCCCAAGATGCTATTTGCCCATTGTTACACTAGGGGGCCACCATGTGCATTTGTTTTCATAACAGAGAGAAGACACAGACCCCATAAATATGCACTATTGTAATTTGCAGCTACTGCGGCTAAGAGTTGTAAAATGGAAAGGGGAACAAAAGTGGACCAACAACCAGGCCATCAACAGCTGTTCACATGTCGTTCTCCCAGAGGTGAAAAAACCCACCTAACACAACAACTTCAAACGGAAAAGAACGGAAGAAATGTTGCCCGTGTATAGTACACAATCCACACCTGAGTGAAACACCTGGCCCAGTGTGTCAGATCTGATTAGAACCTGAATGTGGCATGTTTATGCCAAGCACATGGCAAACATTACTGCTGACTGACCTTTCATCCACCTATGACAGGCAGTGATTAAATCAGGCAAACTTAACAAAATGCAGTTTTAATTTTGAAGAAATGTTTAACTACTATCTTACCCATTTGTTGCTATGTCTCTGGTAGATAATGACAGAATCATGTCATGAAAGTGAGGATGATGTTGTGTGTGTGTACTCCGTGCGATATATATGATGCTGTGCATTTCCTGATCTCGATTTTGGAAAATGCTCCAATTTTACAATGTGCCTGCAGCTATGATTCTCCTATATATTGTATTAATAACAATAGCATAATACATAATGTAAGTAACATAAGTCTGGGTTAACTATGTGGAGTAGAGTGACATTATGGCCTTACTGTAAAGTGCCTTGAGATAATGTATGATTTGGCACGATATAAATAAAATTGAATAGAATAGTATATTATTTGTCCTCTGTTGTTGGGAATCAGGATCAATCAGAACGCACATTCTGTGGATAATCTATAAAACAAAATGCCATCATCAATGGATTTATAAAGTAACAGAGCTTTAGTTGTCATGAATTTAAGAATTTATCCAAAAGTAAAATCATTGTGAGTCACTGTTGTCCGTTCAAAGTGAGATAAACATACTTATTTACAATCAATATTGTTTCACATGGAAGACACACAAAGGAGGTTCCCACAGCTTTCCGATACCTTCAGCTAACCACACAAATATTTAGCCATGTGGAGTGATTTATTGTCGACCTTGACAGGGTCACAGTTGGTCGGGCAACACAGCTGGGCTTGTAGTCCGCTCAAAATGGCTGCAACCCTCACTGTTAATCTAAAAGGGGCTGCTTTGAAATAAGGCCCCACAGTATGTGGCACCAGTGTAAACAGATTCCTCTAATCAAGAATGACTATTAAGTTACACTTACTGAGTATTTCTTTGTCGTTGACGGTTATATCAAACTCCTCTTTAAATAAAAAAAGGTTCTATGGCGATAGCTAAAACCAGTCTCAGTATCAATTCAGTCAAAGCGCAGAGCAACAGTTAACATCACGAACGGTCCGACATAAGATAGTCACACAGTGATCCCACTCTAGTTTAGTACCACTGTGGCTGTTAATCTACCTTTGTCTCTGCAGCCGGAGGCACTGCAGCTGAAGACACCAGTCTGGCAGCTTCATCCCGGGGCTCCACTGGCCCCTCCCCACCTCCGTCCTCCTCGTCCTCGTCCTCCTTCTTCTGTCTCTGCGCCACAGTGTGCCTGGAGCGAGCCCTGTGCCTCCGAGGGTGGAGGAAGAGTGCAGGGTCCGGCATTGCTGTGGGCTCTGCCGGGCCCATCACCCTCTCTATCGGCACACACTCCCGAGCGCGCTCTGCTCTCAAGGATGCCCTTGTACTCTTTCGCTTGGGTTTAACCACGGGGGAGGAAGGCGAGGCTCTTAATGGCATTTGCGGAGAAACAGCGTGCATTTCGGCACCGTACTGGGCCCCCTGACTGTTGGCCCTATAGAGGAGTCCCTGCCTCTGCTGCATCCGCTGGTGGTGCAGCTTCTGCCTCGCAGCGTGCAGCTGGAAGGAGAGGTATGCTGCTGCCTCCGTTTGTTTCTGCAGCTCCGTGTTGAGGATGGTTGAACAGTGGCTGCGGCGTTTGAGCTCCTCCAGAAAATGGCGCTCCTTTTCTTTGAGATTGGCTCTAAGGGCTCCCACCAAAGCCCCTTTGTGACTCAGCTCCGTACGGAACTCTCCTAAAGTGTACTCCTGCTCTTCCAGGCTGTTCTCCAAATCGTGACAGTGGGCCTGGAGGAGCTCCTCTTCCTCCTGTAGCTCTGACACAGAGAAAAAACGCAAATGGTGAATGTATGTGTATTTATGTAAATGCTCAATTCAATGCAACGTGCTGTTTCCACAAAGCACACAAAAAAGAAAGGACACATAAATAAACAGAGCTTGCATAATATACACATGTTAATAACAGTGTGAACTTATCTCCCCTATATATGCAAAGCTGCGCCTTTGTACGGCCACACCAGCTGTAATGCACAGCACACATGAACTATAGAGCCAACATTGCCATGGTCGTTGGCTCGAATCTGTTCATTTAAATATATATGAAAGTAATAACAGGGCTATGTCTACATTATTTTTATGAAGTACCCACACCTATCCCACCCGAAAAGTTGACAGGCTTTTCCTAGAGCAGGACAACATATATTATTTTACTGGTCATAAAACCTCCTTTATTTCTCGAAAGCAACACAGTTAATTCTGTAATGCAAGCCAACGTTATGAATACGGTTTAGTGCCCAAGGCTAGGCCTTGCAATTCAGTCCCATCTTCATCAACCAAACTCATGTCTTCCGAGGGTTTGCTTTAACTTTTGGTTTCTTTTATTTATTTTTGTTGCTTCTGAAAAAATCCGTTGCTTTTTGTCCTTTATAATTGCCCAAGGGAGAGAGAGAGGTATGGATGACAAACTATGAGTCAGTGCAATAATCTGCCTGAGCATGATCTCACCACAGGAGAGGGAGATTACATCCACCTAGGCCAGGACAGGGTTTATGATATGAGACAGATATCCGTAATAGGCTCAAATGAAACTGTGTGCTTTATACATCATTACTTATACCTTATATGATTTCCCAATCAGTGTCTTCATTTGTCTTCATCTCTTTCACGTTATACTATCCCAGTTGGGACCAATAGGTGTCAGTTTTACAGTCGTCCATTACCACACCCAGGCTGAGCTCATACACCAACTATAGACCACCTAATGTGATCTTCATTTCCTTCAGTACCCCTCTCTCCTCCCCAGTGTCTGCCACCGTGTCTTTTCCCTTTATCGCCCCTTTCCTTCCACCTCTTCCTTTATGTTTCTGACTCCATGTTTCCCTCTTCTCAGCAAAGTCTGTAAGCGGACACCCCCAGCGGGACTCCGCAGAGAAATGAGAGCAGGGGGAAAAAAATGGAAGGATCAATTTGTCAGGGTGAACAGAAGAACAGAGGGGCCGTGTTGTATTAATGGATCTGGGATAACCTGTCCTGTAACAGAGGATGGGCTCTAATGTCTAACTAATGCAGCCCCAGCACAACTCCACCTTTCTATCTATCTAAAAGCGAACACGCACTTACTCTTACAGACTCGTTGACTTGTTTCTCTGGCCGGTCTTAATTTCACTGGGAAAAAATCCATCTGACAGCCGGCATGCTGTCTTTGCAGCACTTTGCCCTCATACAGCCGTGACCAATTATTTTCAGAAACACGAACATCATATGTGAGCGAAATCAAATACACAGGATCAATTTGTCAGGGTGAACAGAAGAACAGAGGGGCCGTGTTGTATTAATGGATCTGGGATAACCTGTCCTGTAACAGAGGATGGGCTCTAATGTCTAACTAATGCAGCCCCAGCACAACTCCACCTTTCTATCTATCTAAAAGCGAACACGCACTTACTCTTACAGACTCGTTGACTTGTTTCTCTGGCCGGTCTTAATTTCACTGGGAAAAAAGATGGCTATCTCTGCATCCCTGCATCCAGATGCCACCAACGGTTGTGAAAATGTCACCTATGATCCAAATATGTCGAGGCATGCTGTCTTTGCAGCACTTTGCCCTCATACAGCCGTGACCAATTCTTTTCAGAAACACGAACATCATATGTGAGCGAAATCAAATAAACACACACGGGGGAAACAGGGATGCACATTGAACCCGTGATTTTGTCTCTCTATGGTAGAGAGAGAGAGAGAGAGAGAGAGGCAGTGTTGAAAAGAGAGAGGAGGGTGGCTGACAGGGATCTGTCCCTGGGGGATGGGAGGATGAGGAGGACATAGGGAGGCAGAGATGGATGCAGACGGAGAGACATGGTCGAATGGGGGATGGAGGTTGAGTGCAGAGAGGGGGAAACTGGCCCAGAGAGATGTAAACACGTCTCTCTCTCTCTCTGTGTCTCTTGACAACAACAATTTAGAAAATAAGACCAGGCATAGAGAGACAACACATTATTTATAGATGTAAGATGTAAGTATCGAGGGCTGTTTTGTTTTACCTATTTGGCTCCTGCCTGGGGGCTTTACCTTCATCTCAGTCGTCAACTCTAGAAAACACACGGGGGAAACAAAAACAAGGGTTAGACACAATTATAAAATACATACTAATACATAGTGCAAGCACATAATTATGGTGAATATGTTATGTCTTAGAAAAATGCAGACATTTCCTGCTGCTCTTTAATATTATGGGTGCCCAATGCAGTTTCCAGCACATCAGTGAGCTCATACACAATTAATGAAGCTAAATCTGAAGCTTGACATCATTGAAAGTGAGCCAGAGAGCTTTCACACGGTGTCCTGCTACAATGCTCGTCGCTGCCTGGAGAAAAACGTCCTAACATATATTAGCAATTTTAGAATTCCTCCCTGAAATCCATATGCACTCAAAAAGAAACTACAGGATTGGCAGTTTGGTTCAGAAGGCAGCGCAAACCAAACAAACAGCAACTTACAAAGGCCTCGTGAAATAGAAAATGCTTCCCAATGAGCTCTGTCAGCAGAGCTGCAGTTAGCAGAACATCTGATGCAGCGGAAACAAGAAAATCCGTAACACAACATTGGGCCGTCATTTCAACACAACTCTGCAGTGTCACACTGCACAATTAGGCAATATGAGTAATTAGAAAGATGATAGGGGGATTTTGATTTATTATAGCATTTGCCTGAAAAGTCATTCATCTCAACAATCAGTCAGCGAGGCCGTAACCAAACCACGCCATTAAGCGCTCAGCAGATAATCACTAAATAAGGGGCAGTGTGTGTGAGTGTGTGGGACATCAAACATCAGGGTCATTTTTAAAGTGGAGATTATTGGTAACAACACTAGACATATTTAGTATCACTGCTTCTGTCTAATTTAATTTAGAAAACAATTGTACTTTATAATGAAACAGAGGATGGTGATAGATCAATCCAGGACAGCATGTAGCGGTTATTTCTAGCCTCACTTCTCTTTCTTTCTCTGTCGCCTTTCCCCCTGCGGTCAGCATTATACACCCACCTATGCAGCTGGCATAAAAAGAGAAAGAATATAGGAGAGAAAAGGTGAGTAGGAGTATCTAAGTATTGAGAAGAAGGAAGGAAGGAAGGAAGGAAGGAAGGGAGGAAGGAAGGAAGGAAGGAAGGAAGGAAGGAAGGAAGGAAGGAAGGAAGGAAGGAAGGAAGGAAGGATGGAAAAAGAAGATGGAGGAACCCCAGATAAGAATCTCTAGAAGGCAGACTTGCTGATTGCTGTTTAAAAAATTAAACTGCGACTGCAAAATCTGTGATGTTTTTGTTTTCTAGCTATTCTCCTCGTCCGCGACTGCCAGAAAGATCAGTGTCCACTGAACATCAGCGGGGCCGACTGTGAGACATATTTCTCGGAAAAACATCGTCACACGATGGAAAAGCGGCACTCAGCACATTGCAGCACCACGTTTGTGTAACGCTTTGTAGGTCGGCCACATGTCCTGAGCATCCATGGTTCCTGTGTCGTGGCTCAACCTTGAAGGGCAAACACACGCACCCACCAACAAGTAATTGAATCGAGCGACACACAATACGCAACACTTCTTTGCTGATAAGGAACTCAGAACAACAGAAACACGGTGGCGGAGATAATGTGCACGACACCCACCATACCTGCACACTGACACTAACCAAACAGAATCTGGCCTCCCAATTGTCTCCTCGACGGTTAATCACTTCTCTTGCACGTAATACCTGCATTAAGCACACATCTATAAACTGTACATAATTTCAGGCAGTGTTTCATACTCACTGACAATAAGTAAATCTATTTTTGTCATGGCTGTAGCAGTGAATTAGCTCCCAAAGTTGCTAAAAGGGCGACAGTTATATTGACCTTGAAGGTTTTATACATACACAATAAACAACGGCCAAAAAAGCAGGCTATTTATAGAAACAAAAATGGCCCTTCTACCTGTGGATAGGGGGATAATATAATTTTAAATAGATTTCCGGTATAGTCTCATCTCTTTATATATAGAAAGACTGCAGCGTGTATATTCGCCGTTCAATTTGCCACTCTGACATGAAAGCATCTTAAGAAGCTTTGAAGATGCTAAGCAGAAAGAGTAGATTGAGCGTTTTAGAGACTGTGGCAGAAAAACTGAAAAATGTCCCTCCTTATGCAATCCCACAGAAACCTCTAAGGAATGTGGAAATAAAAGGCTGCGTTACGGGCAAATTCTAACTGCTGAACAGATGCATGTCGGTTCAGCTGCAAAAGCAAGAACACATATTCCTGCTTATGGGATTTTCTGAGGGGGGATTATTTGTGTCGCCACTGAGAAAATGCAGCGAGTCTCATTGGAGCCCTGTTATTGATGAAATAATGTATAATGCAAACCGTTGGACACTCCATGTGGACATAAAATCAACAATAATCTGAAAAAAACACCAAGCCCCCTGCATTGAAATTGGGAGGCTGGTTGCATTGACACACGCGCACAAACACAAACACACACACACACACACACACACACACACACACACACACACACACACACATCCTTTCCCCTCCAACAACAATCCCCTTCACGTGGATTACTAAAGCTCATGGAACCTATAGATTAACTAAACCATGATGGATGTGTTTGCATGCATCTGTCAGAGGATTTATTTGTGACTGTAAATAAATAAATGTGTGCCAGTGCATGAGTATCAGTGGGTTAGTCTTTTCCATGTGCATGTTGGTATGTATACACTTGTGTTCATTTTGTGACCAAAATCTGCTCCCTATGAAGTCAAAAAATCCAAAAGTAACACAAATTAAATCCATGCGGCTCATGTCTGAATATCAAATGATGCTGTTCTTCCCATCCTTCCTGCACAGTATGAATATAGCCTAATATGAGGGAGATGGCTTTAAGCTTTAAGCTGCAATACCACCAGGATAGTGAAAGCCTCAGTGGAATTAATGAAATTATAATAAGGCTTTGGTTAGACTGGAAGTCCATGCAATGTGCTAACATGGATAGCTGCAAGCATGCGTGTGCATGTTTTAATATGCCCCCGCTGGCTTGATTATATGGATCAATTTAGGCCCCACACAGGAAATGATGCAATCTACAGGAATTGTAGCATGACATCACCATGTAGTCACTGTCTGGCATTGACTGATGGAGCAGACACACGTTCAATGAACAATGGTGGACTGCATGCACATGGGGTCTACTTAAAAGACAAAAGCAGTCCCACCCCCACACCCTAAAATAAAATGTTATAAATTCACGGGAAAAAAAGGCAGATGATAACATCTTGGCGCATGCTTGATGGATTATCATAACGTGAAAATTAAATCATTAAAAAAAGGCCTTGAACTGTCTTAGTTCCAATAATCCATCAAGCCTGTAATTAAAAATCTAAATCTCTGAGGGGAGGGGGTCAGTGAGAAGGGTCCCTGCAATTGAAGCAAAGAAGCAACTAAGAAGAAAAGCAATACAGTCAGAGGAAACATATTGCTATTTGGAGAGGAAACTATTATTTGATTAAAGGATCTAGGAAATATACTTATCATTTCACAAATTATTTCAGCAATTTCCCAAGCATATGACAGTAAATAGGATATCTTTCCTATAGACTCCTAATAGAAAAAAAATCAATCGAAAAACCTCATTCACCAACGGGGTAGAATGCACTTATTTTTCGACATTTCATAGACAAAATGACATCATTTGGAGGTTAATATGTAATACATTTCTCCAAAAGTCCACTTATCCCCCACTTGAGTGTGAACCGTGGTCAAAGCGCCGTGGCCCCTCACCTGAGCATCGTTTCTGCAGGGAGAGGATCTCCAGGTGGAGACCATGGAGCAGGGTGAGATGCTCCTGCCTGAGGAACACCACGCTCCTCTCCACGCTCTTGATCTGCCGGGACACGCTGCTCTCGTCCCCCATGGCTGAGTCTGCAGAGACAAAGAGACCGGATCACGCAGATGCGGAGGACGGAGTTAGGGTTCCAGTTGGAGCTACATATCAAAACTGTAAAGCTTGCAACTCCACCTGCTACGTGTCAACTTCTCCTACAGGGAACACTGCTTGTGTCAGCTGTAGAGGGGTTAGTGCAAGTTAAGTATCGGGGTCAGTATTGGGGTCATGCGAGGGGGCTATATATATCTATCTACAGATGTAGATAATATATCTATATCTATCTATAGATATAGATATATATCCATATATAGACATCACTCATCAATAACCAGGGGGATTTAATCAGAAATGGGAGAACGCAAGCAGCTCCTGCCGGGATGCAGCCGCAGTTAAACCTTTGCGTCAGACAATAAGTCAACACAAGTCTCTCTGCTTACCTTTAGATGGACGTTAGGAACCGGGAATTAGGAAATATGATCCGCAAGCGTTATCAACGCGTCCCCCGATCCGGGCATGCCGGCCTCCGGTGCTGGTCCAAACGCTGCGGGCTGCGGCTGCCAGCCACGGACATGCTATCTGAAGCCTCTCGGCTGCATGTGACGCCGTTCTGCACTCAGCGGGCGACGCAGCGCCACCGCGCTCCGGTTAATCCGCCGCTCGCGACGCAGGTCGCACCTGCGTCGGGCACCATCCGGAAGAGGGGGGGTTGTTTCAGGCGGTGGCGGTACAGACGCCCGCGAGGGCCAGTGCGCAGGCCAGCATGAACACGCTACTCCCGTCGGCCACCGCCGGAGACATCGCGCCGCTGCGGCCGTCGCGGAATGAAAACAAGCCCATCGTGACCAGAGCACGCGAGACCATCGTTCGATGGAGTCAGCGCGGCTGCTGATTGGACGGCTCGGCCGCACGCGCACGCTGTGAAGGAGGATCGAGCCGGAGCCGTGGGTGGGGTGGATGCTGTTCACATGGGAGGATAGCAAAGAAACCACAGCACTTCAATGCCAATTATAGATTTGATAGGAAAAGCGAACGTATTTTCAACATTCACTTCTGTTGGGGCACAGTAGGTTTTGATTGGCGTGGTTTCAGCACCACGAACAGCGACAGGCCGAGACTGCTGCAGAGGTACTCAGCCTGCGGTCCGCGGACCTCATGGGGACAATGAGGCAGAGAGAGGTCCCTGGGGGGAGGGATGTTCGTGATGTCAGACCTAAATGTTGAATTAGAGGAACATGTGCAGGGTACATAAGTAAAGAAAAATGGATATAAGAATCAAAAGTAAGGCCAGGTTTGTGGTAACGGTATTCATTAATTATAAATCAAATCTAACTTGCTTCACAATCTAATATTAATGATTGAGGGTAGTGTCAGTCTTCATCCTTCAGTCCTGGGGTCAGAGGTACCTGCAGAGTGAGGTCAGAGAGAGAGGGGAAGCACAAATTACAGGAGAGATATAGTATAACGTTAATGTCATATAGTGACACCTGAACCCACAGCATTAAAATGTGGTAATGTTAACGAATCCGTATTATTAATGCAATTTTAGTGATGTAATTCTGACGGGTCAATTCAGGCTTAAACATGCATACTTTTACTTGTAATGGAGTTATTCCAAATAGTAATGGATCTGAATACTATTGTAGCTAAAGGCCTGGACCGATTCTGACCTTGCAATGCTTATATAAGCACTACTTCAGTTACCACTGTCGAGACAAATGACAACTTGTACAGCCATACATTTGAGGAAAACAAAGCATTCATTCATATAATCTTTATTTTCATGTTAAACAAATAGTTATAATATCAACATATAAACTGGACGTTTTAATAACAAAATAACCTGCCAAAACATGTAAATATAAAACTTATCCCACTGATGGATCAAGAAATATCTGTTCATCCGATCGCCTTCAAACTTGGTAGGTGTGTTGCGAGGGAGGCCAGGAAGTGAAGGGTGGACAGTGAGTGACCTTCCCTAAACCCAACCCCCCTATTATTTTAAACTGCACTTGCTGTAATGTAACTCATAATGTCAAAAATTAGATTTTTTGCTTTGTGAGTCAGTAAATAAAAACCTGTTACGTACATCGAGCTATGTATACAGTGCCAAACACAGGTAGAAATGTATGTACTAGTATTTATTAAAGACCAAATACTGTGTAACGTGACACTTTAAGACGTCATGATTCTACTTCAATGACCTCGGTTGGTCTCCGTTGCTTCAGTATTCAAGGTTTGTTTTTAAACTTGATGAGGTGCACAGAGTCAAAAATTCCCACTGTTGGAAATATATTTTTTTAACCGTGCACATTTAAATTAATATAAATGTTTCACCAGTCACATGTTTATGTATACAATCATATAGTGGGACAAATAAGGAAATAAACTGGTCTTACATGTTGCTTATTACAAGGAAATGGTGTTTGTTTTGTCCTTCTGATAATAGAGCTTATACTGCAGCATGGGATGGGGAGTGTATGAGGCTGTGTTGCAATGCAAGTATATAACCAAAGCAACTTTCTTGACATACATCGTTACATCCTGATATCATTTTCCTTTAGTTCACTACCCACAAACATACTCTAACTAAGGCCACAGGTTGTGGCCTAACGACAATCATGACCAACGAGCAGGGATCTTTTATCTTGGCCAAAAGCCAGGAACAAATCTGGTAGCAAACATGTACAATTTCGATAACATTATAGTCTTGCGCAACACATTTCACAAATCTAAGCTTGTTTTAAGAAAGCACTTCAATTAACTCCAGTTATCTTCATTACAACCACAAAGCTGCCCAAACGATTTAAATACATGTTAAACAAAAATGCTGATCTAGGGTTCAAAAAAAGGAAACAAAATAGGTAGGTACTTATGGCATTTAAAAAGGGCCACAAAGAATTAGTCTCAACAGTACAATTCTTCAGAATATACTGCCTTTCTCCCAAACATTACAGTTTGCTTAGAGCAGTAATGTCAGTTGCAAAGGCAATGGCAATTAGTTAGCAACACATTACTGAAACGTATTTGTCCAATGCATCAGTTGAGCTATGAAATCTTACCTTCATGAAGGTTGCAGTGTTTCGGTTGAATTAAAGAGGTTCTGATTCATTTTGAGTGTGTGGTTAGAGCTGCTGATGAACTATATTACATCACACAGGAGGTTTTTAGGTTGCCTAATCACATGAATACAAATTGGGTGAAAAACATACCAGTATTATGCAACAGTAACACAAACTCCAGTATTATGAAATGGAATTATCAACTCTCTAAAGATATGTCCTTTATCAAACTACAGCACAACTCTATTAGTTTTAGTTAGGTGTGCCGAATAGAGAAACTACATTTGCAATTTGGTTTCCTTTGAATTGGTTTTAGAGCTCATAGACACTGGGTCTAGGTTGACGGGAGCAGAAGGAACATGCTAAATAGCCAGTTTTCAGACCTGGGAAATTCATTGAACATTGTGCTCAGGCCATCATTAACCCCTAAACTGATTTTAAATACAAATAAATTATAAGCACATACAATTTAACACCCTTATACAACGAATATATACAGAACAGCAACAAAACAATACAGGTATCAAAGAGTTCCATGCCATGTAAGGCCTCAGATGTCATGATGTGAGCTGGAAGAGTTGGCAGCCGTGCATATAACAGTTTGCTGTATTCACAGATCTCAGGCCCGCTTGTTTCAAGACTGGCCTCAATATATTATTTGCATGTATCTCTGCTTATTGATTACTTCAATTTTTACACAAAGATACTACAAAGTAAAAGACATCTCTGGTGGTCGTGGATGTGTTGCGGTCACGGCTGCGATGTTATGGAGTTTGCCGCCCCCCCAAAGGCCAAGTGAAGAATCACAGCCTCTGCCTGTCTGAATACATACTGTCCACCATCATGGCATACTGTAAAGCTACAGTGAGCACTAATGGACAACGATTTCACTGGTGACGACTGCCGGGAGGACAACCTTTCTCCCTTTTGACACTGCAATTTAGAATTGTATTTTTAGTTTCGATTTGTTGAAGCATTGTGAATTATTTTTCCTAGATGATTAAATACAGTTGGATAAAGTTAAAAAGAAGGCAAAGCAAATGATCTATTGAGTATCATGCCAACTTGTATTGTGCTATCAAATTAAATCTGTTTTGTTTGATGTAAAATCCACCTCAAAGTATTTCGCATTTATCCTCTTCTATAATGAAGTGAGTGCTGATTTTTTCTGGTTCTTCATTTGAAAATATTATCTGTGGGACATTTTCCAACCAGCCAAACACTCAATGTGAATATTTGTTTGTCATAAAAAAAAGAAGAAGTAAACAACTGTTTTCCGAGGTAGCAGGTGGTTTTTAGTTGAGGATATTTGGTGGGAAACATAAGATTAATTAATAACATTAATCTCTAAGAGTATCAGTGTTATACACTGAGATGATTTGGATTCCACTATTCTTTTTTAAATAAACTTTTTTGTGAGATATTTAGGAACCCACAACAGCATATGTATGTATAATTATATGCAATATGTATATAATAGGGAAGCATACATAGTGTTGGAGGGTTTTTTTTTTTTTTTTTTTTTTTTTTTTTACAAACAGTGCATATTCAATTCCAATAAGCGACATTTTAGAAAATATTTAGCTAAATCACCCTGGGTGACACGCTGTGTGTTAAGCATGGCATTGCATTGGTCACCATTAGCGACCCCCTAATGGCACTTAAGGATGAATGGAGTTCACATGCACACAAGCCAAAACAGCCACAACTACAGATGGACAGGTGTAGTACTTCGGCATAATGACTTTGTGTGATCCGTGTTTGGAATGAGTCCCACTCACTCACACACAACTCGTGTGGATGAGCCTGTATAGTATCAGGGGATAGAAAGTTCCCTCTGTCTCCCAGCTATTCGTATACTACACGCAGACAAAACGGTACCAAATCTCAGCCCCAGGGTGTTAACAACAGCAAAAAGGTGTTTATGAGCCAAATCCCTCCAATGTCCCTTCCCCCGCTTCTCTCTACATCTCCTTCTCTTTGTCTTTCTTGACCTCGCGAGTACTGCTCTTCAAAAAATCGCTCCTGAGCAGCCGATAGAAGAGGACGATATTCATTACGGTCATGATGGCCAACCCCACGCTGCCCAGCGTGTAGGCTAGGAGGGGCACAGAGTCCCTGTTGAGCACCAGCCAGCGGGTCATCCAGGCCAGGGTGTTGATGCGGAACACCACATATGTGCCCAGGTTGATTATGCTGTTGACTCTGTACAAAGTACCTGCAGCGATGTTGCCCATGCGCAGGAGCTGCCTGAGGTGGAGGAAAACAGAGTTTATTTCCACCATCAGGGCCACCACGGAAAAGCCCACATAGCGGCACGACACCACAGAGAAGCCAAAACATGTGATGACCTGCAGGAGAGAACGAGGAGAAAAAGTTAGCAAGGAGGAGGCTTCAAAAGGCTGCAGCAGAGCATTCGGCTATTTAATTATATATATTTATATTAAAACATGATGTGATGCATTGTAGACTCATTTTGATTACAAAAGAAGACAGAATAAAAATAAATGAAAAACGAAATGTATAAACAACACTTACACAGATTAACCAATCATTAAAATGAAAGCAGAATATCTTATGTCAATAGACCCATTATTATCGAGGGATAAAGTACAATATTGGTCTTAATGGTTTTACAGCTACACCAATTCATTCACCCTTAGAAAGAAAAAAAAAAGGCAACACATATTACTCAACACAAAAGGGTGACAGGTGACTTCCGTGTTTCCACAGGGATTCTTTACACACACGACTTAATGCCTCGAACAGTGATGAGGGCACCACTCCCATTACCGGCTTCTGCTGAGCAGTGCTTATGAAAGTCTGTGATGTAACGTGCTGATAAACTCCACAAGGTGGCAGCAGAATCAGTGAGAGAAGAATCAGAGACAGCTCCACAGCTCCCCTCTGCTGACGGTCGGGAGAGGGGGGGGGGGGGGGGGGGAGGGATAAAGTACAATATTGGTCTTAATGGTTTTACAGCTACACCAATTCATTCACCCTTAGAAAGAAAAAAAAAAGGCAACACATATTACTCAACACAAAAGGGTGACAGGTGACTTCCGTGTTTCCACAGGGATTCTTAACACACACGACTTAATGCCTCGAACAGTGATGAGGGCACCACTCCCATTACCGGCTTCTGCTGAGCAGTGCTTATGAAAGTCTGTGATGTAACGTGCTGATAAACTCCACAAGGTGGCAGCAGAATCAGTGAGAGAAAAATCAGAGACAGCTCCACAGCTCCCCTCTGCTGACGATCGGGAGAGGGGGGGCAGACGGACAAATGTTGTTGTATGTTGGGACAGAAGTAAAAGTTACGGTCTTATACGCCGGCAGCAGCAGCAGCCGTGTACAGTCTGGGTGACAGAGATGACTTGTGGCAGCGCCACAGGCTGTTCCGACAACTCTCCACAGGAGCCGGCCCCCACTCCCACCACCACCCCTCCTCCTCCTCATTCCAACTGACCCGTTCACCCCCGGAGCGTGCTCCAAGTGTGTCTGCGGCCTTCATTAGAGCTTCATAGTTGACACACAAGCTGCCATGTTTGGCAGTTGACAGAGTAAGTCAAGTGAGTTCAGGTCATGGGACAGAGAGCGGTGTGAGAGAATGACCTTTGCCATCAGTCGCGGCTCACTTGGAGAGGCATCTTGTGCTTGTGCATGTGCGTTTCATAAGATTAGCATGCAACAAAAAGTAATGTGAAGCCCAGGACCATGGAAGGTAAAGCAATGGGGAGGAAATTGAGCACTATGCAATCCCTGACTGGTATTTACAGTGTGTAGCCACTGTGTCTTCAGATGAGACAGGTTGTGGACTTTAGTAAAGGGTTGTTGGTCCTGGCAACATTTCGTATTGAGTGCCAGTTTTTCTTGTGTGGTGGATACTTCTCTTAAGAATCACAGCTAAACAACTGAGAGACCCACACACACACACACAGATCTCAAGAAACCACAGTACAGATCAAAACTTTCACCAGTCACCAGTTTGTAATGACAGTGATGACGAATAATGCTGGTGAACGATTACAATGATGACAGTAACAACACTGTATTTAGCAGCACAAAAAGCTTGCCTCATCATAATCAGCACGTTGGGGTAGAGTTATGCCAGCATACCACAGGGCTTTTCAGTAAAGAAACAAAGAGAGCACACACACACGCGCACACATGCGCACGCAGGCACACGAGATCACATTGCAACGTTGGTCCATCCCTGTCAAATGTTTTCTATGGCAAAATGTGCCCAGGGAGTGTCCTGGATAAATGAGGTGTGCCGTAACACATTGTTATCAAAGTCAGCAAATAACCTAAAAATAACCCTAAAGTACAAATATTTCGTTATCCATCAAATCATTTATTTCTATGTTGGGCAAAAAAAAACAATTTCTTTTTGCGGCCACCTAAAATTCCAAGACAAAAGGGCTGTGCACTGCTGTATTACTCTGATTAACTACAATGTTCATGTATATTTAGTTTAATTTGCAATTGAGCCCACTTGATTTCAATTTTTTTTTTAACCAGCATAAAGAATCTTTAAAAGAATGTCTCAGTGTACATGGTCACAATCAGAATCACAAAATGTACACATTTTTACACAAAGGGACAGAACATATATATATATTATATATAGGGATTGATATAGGTAAATGTCTCATGAATTCAACATTAGTTTTTACAAGAAATGAAAGTTATAGGTTAGTTGGTATTGACTGACCCTGCTGACAATGCCAGTAGCAAAAACCACATGTGAAGAAGTGTGTGTGTTATAATACCCATTCATCGTAAACGCACAGCACCAGTGATTTTTAGCAATGCTCATTTGAAGTCATGTCTTATCTTATCTTGGAATATACAACGCAATATAACATGGCACTATGAAGGTCAAAAAGTCAGTTACAACACAAGGGGATTGAATTATGTCACAAAGTCAATACAGTAAATATAAAAATAAATATAATAAAACTGTCGAGGAACTGGGACATAAATATGAAAATATGAAAGTTTAAAACCTGTATTTGTATTCTATTTAGAAGAAGAATTGCCAATAATACAAAGTGTTGTATACCAATGTTGTATAAGGTTTATGGTTGGGGATCTCTTGTATTGGTGTCCGTATATAGTCTATCAGCCAATGGTTGACCATTACTTGATCTTGGTACAAAGGTTGACGGCAGGGCAGCTCGGACGGCCTTATTGACACCCCATGTAAAGCGCGGCTATGTTGATTATAAGTCATAAACCGCCCCCACCCCGCCCACCTCAGTAAATACATTTCAAGGCCAGCAGGAGCAAATGTGAAATGATTGGTTGATAAAATGGAAGAACGCCACCAGCACGTGTTTCTCCTCCCAGTCCAGAGAGGTGACTGTGTCAGTGATCTGACCATACCATAAGTCATCAACTGCCAACAACTGCTTTTTTAACATCTTCACGTAACACATCTAGGTGTAAAACTTAAGTGCACCTTCTGTAATGGAATATATGTGACATGTGAAGTCCACTATTTACGTTAAACAGGAAGTAAATGTCGTTGTCATGTTATCTACCGCTGTGTTGCCTTAGTTCAATCACATAACCACACTATTTGCAGTGTGCTCTTGCAATGCAATGAAAAAAGGTCACTCTTTCCATTGGAGTGTTTTGAGGTTGGTAACTGGATTAAAAGCTTTGTTCAAACCATTCACTAGTTTCAGACAAGAGTTCAGCGGGGTAGAGCAAAGACTCGCTCGTTAGTGCTTATTTATCGAAAAATCTATGCTTGCTTTGCTCCCCTGTCCCCATCTTGGTCTATCTTACTTCAAAACAGGCAATTCTTGTTTGCGCTTTAATGTGGGCTCTCTCACACATTTAAGGGCACTGCCACATAAGAGGGCTTGTCAACTCAACGAAACTGACCCTTATAACCTCACCCTTATAATAAATATATAAAAAAGGACTATGTGATTGAAAGAAAGACTCATCTATTTAGTAGTGGGGTGTTGGATAATTGCTGTTTGGGGACCAGGTGCCATAAGAAGGAAAAAAACAGAGCAAGTGTTATTTAACCTTTGGACTTTATCGATATACATTAACCCACCTCTATAAAACCTAAGCAAACAGCTGACAAACAAGGTGGCGAGGCTGTTTGTGCCGTACACAATCTCCCTGTGGACTCAATTAAACGTTGTCGACACCCTGGTGTGGCGGCCAACTCGTCCAACTTTCACAGGGGAAACACTGGATGTAAATAAGGAAAGCAAGTACAACACACTGCGATATCAACAATGTGTAACCTGATTAGACTGGCATGTCTTTTTCCTGATGTTTAGCATCAACTGGACCAAAGGTCATGCACACAACAGGTACATTTCCCAAAATAAAGAATTGGTCTAAATTGCAGCAATTAATATAATTCGTATTGAGCCACTACAATCAGTTCCCAGACACGGGATTTGAAAATCTGATCATTAACAGAGTAGTTAAATGACATTTTGTCAGTATTGAAGCCAGTAGTGATGGCTTCCCCCCCCCACACCTGTCTCTCCGTTTCTCCCCTAGGCTCCACTTCACCGCCGTTTTCCTTCGGTTGCCATTTTTACTTTCTCCAACTCTCACGCATTCCCTCAGTCACACCCCAAGGCCTAGGCTTTTGTAAACAGCCATGCATATTTTAAATATTTAAAACTTGGCTCATCTCCCCCCCCCGCCACCCCTTCTCACCCAGAGGTGATCAGGGATTTCCACATCAAACCAGTTTTTCCCTATCACCGGCTGACAACATGCCAGCTGGCTCTTTCAGAGGTGAGGTTCACCACCAGAGCAGCCCATTTGTTACGATGTGAACGTTTGTGTTGAATGAAAATAAAGCCATGCGTGTCTTGCACAAACACACAAACACTCACAAAAGTTGTCATTGATAACGTTGACTTAAGACATACATTTATTTCCTAGGGACGTATGCTTAACCACTGTTTGCCAATCCCTTGAAACCTGCTCAAAAACAACTGCTTTCTCCCAATTAGGGACTTGCACATTTATCCTAGGGAGGACTCACACCCCCAACTGGATGGAGCCTTTAGTCAACAGGCCTACACAACTGGGCACATTTCAGGTCATCCCCCACAAAAGAAAGGCTTCGCCTGTTCACAAACAACTCAAATGGTGAATTGGCATATTTTGATGAATATAACGAGTATTCCAAAAATAGACTTTGTGATCTGTTGATTTGCTTGGACCACTCATAATAACTTAGCGTGTTTTAATTATTGAATCTGGAGCCATACCCAGTCCCTAAAAGTACAGTTGAAATATATTAAGAATTGGCAGACACATTAAAGAGGAATCACTTCAAGTATATTGCACATTATTTACTCACTCAGTGGTCCAGGTTGTGACAAAAACATGCTTTAGTAGCAGAAAAACGGCACATTGTTCATGAAAGCAAAATACACCACATGATCTTGCTTGAGCCTTCCAAAATGACTGTTAGTTATTTTTATCCCATGACATTTATAATTTAAAAACGTTTTGGAGTCATCTTCAATGTGCTGTAATGATTTAAGCCCAATGTAACACAACTAATTTCCAAGAAGGATGAGGTCTATGAGGGCAAATAAACAAAAAAATATACCCACATGCGCACACGAAAACGCAAAGAAGGCGTTCAAAGTTAAACACGCACTGAGGATGGTCATAACTACTATCATGCGACCAGCGTTACCTCCAAACAGCTGACCGCAGCAGAGTGGGCCATTTCAACTCCCACTTGTTACACACAGACACACATGGTCATTGTGTAAGTTTTCTGATGTTTGTGTGTTTTGGTTCAATTACAGGCTGAGAAAATGAGTCTTCTCTCTCTCAACAGGGCGAGGCTCCGTGACTGTACCTAGGTGTGCTTCAGTGAATCATAGTCATTTGATGAATTCGAGCACAGGGTGTGAAGGGAGAGGCCTCAGCCATGACCGCCCTTCTCAGACTTCTCACCGATGAACGATAAGATGATGGCTTTTCCAATGCGTCATCACACTCAATAGGGCCAGGAAAGCACAGCCAAGCTCTTCCGGTCTCAGGACACTTTCCCCTGTTCAAGGGCCACGACATTTACATTTTTCTAGCGCTATACGTAGAAAACTGGATTTGGCTTAAGACGTTTCATCTTTCCTCCAAGAGACTTCCCGTCTCTGCTCAGAGATTCCCAACATTTCCCCCTAACAAACCGGTTGCAGGATCAAGCTACACATTTATCATAAAGAAATAAGAGCGGCATAATGTATCTACGCAATTATAGCCCACAACAATGTATATCGTAAATACAAATAGAAATAAGTGTTTATTCCTAGCGCTACACATGGCTAACTCTGAGATATCTCAGGTTTGCTGTGATGCATTATAACAAAACAAGATGCTGAAATAGTTACTACCAATATGAAGTGGTTGCCATGCTGTACTTTCACATGCTCGTATATCCACCCACACTGTTTTTCCAATCATAGTTTGTTATTCCCAGAGCAACTGGATCTCAGCCAAGTTTTTTCTCTATAATTTTAATGCACTGGTTCAAGGCCATTAGGTGTGGAAACCAGGGTTGTCTAAAGTGGATGTTGTGGTGTGAACGCAACAGTCATCATGAGCAAGCCCAAATGACAGACACGCAGAAAGAGACGATGAAGGGACTGAATGGGTGGTAAATTTGCCCCAGGAAAAATAAAAGTACAATTTCATTTTTGGTGGTCCACTAGCCAACCAAAAAAAATAGGGCCTCTTGGAAACGTCCACCGCACATTCTAGCTTAGTTTGGGGAGGTGCATTTGCTCTCCCTCAAAACGGGGAAAAAAACTGATATGTTTCAACTCTCTTTTTACTCGAATGCTCTCGATCGTAAATAATGTAGTATTTGTAAAAAAAAAACATATCTTGTCATCTCAAGGCCCCCTACAGTAAGGCCTAGGCCGAACATCATTTGTTTAAAAAAAAAAAGATTCCCTTTTCACAAAATATACCCCGTTTCCTAACTTGAAATTCCCAACCAGCGCCTCCCTTTCTCTGTCTCTGCAGCTACAAAAGGGAAATAATTGTTGCGCAGCTGGAATAGACATGCATGCATTTACCTTTGTATTTAGACAAAGTGTTAACCGTAACTACCACAAAAACAATGCACGGGGAAATTCCTCAGTATGACACAGTTATACCATAAGGCAAGAAAAAACAACATTGCTGTCATTGGTTCGTATCCATGTGAGGGGGTGGTACTTGCGCCAGAGAGTAGGTGGAAGAGGGGGGAAAGGAGGAGACGTCGGGAGGTTATGCAAGGATAGGGGGGTCAATAAAAGGAGAGTTTGTGTGATATATGGAGTGCAGCTGCAGTGAAGAAACATTTTAAGAGTTCACACACATTTCCAAAAGGCCTCTGAGGGAGCAGGAGGTTTGTTAGTGGAGACCAGATGTGAGTGTCCTCATGTCTGAATAACCACAGAAGGTTTTCCCCATCTAAATGATGACTGCTGAGGAATACATCACTGTCTTCGCCAGGCCAAAAAAACCTCACGCACATTCCATTTCCTGTTTTGCCATGCGTGTCTCCATTCTTGACGTTGAGCATCACTATTCAATATCAGTATCGCATGGCACTGTTTTCTTTGCAAATGTCTGTGTGCGCTCTACTCAAAACAACAGATATTTGAGCAGCTCAGGGTTCTCAAACACGATGTTGCCACGGGAGATTTTAGAGGGTAAAACTCATTCCATGTGGTTTCCGACGCCAAAGTATGGCCAAAACCAGGGAGCAGCGGATTCCACACATATAGTTGGTGTCTGGAAATACAGTATCTGTGGGCTGGCAAGCATACCATATCATACATACCAGCTTCTGCTGAGAAATATCAAGCTGGCAGTTGTATCCATTAAAGGACAAGGGTATATAAGGATCTAATCAGAGCAAGCGAGCAAGCTGGTTATTCCAAGTCAATCTTGCTTCCTAGTAAGCCTCACCTGGCATTTTCCAACAAAAATATGGAACGGTTAAGCAAAAGCCAGGCATAAACTTTACTGTCCTTTAAAACTCTTCTTAACACATGTATTATCATTGTTATGATTAAGCTTTTTTTCTTTCTTTTTTCTTTTTGCCGTAGAGGACCTTCTTTAGAAAAGTTGTGGTTTATTGTTCATTATATGTTTAAATTATTATTATATACAAGATGTTTTCCAGGCTATAGGAACATGATCAAAATGTACACATCATGCCGTTTACTGAAAAATCTGTCATGGCTGAATAATTAAACCAAAAGAGGGGGAAGATTGGGAGAAAATCCCCAAATTAAAAACTTCGAATTTTGGAAAAAGTTCAAGGCATTGCAGAAATAATTTACTTCCCCAGGGTATTGCAATATTCATCATTTGTGTGTTACAGAGCTTGTTCAACTTGTTGGCGTATTAATATTAATATCACAGTATGTGATAGTGGCAAAATGAAATTGAATCGAAATAAAGTGAAGTCTATAGACAGAGGATAGCAAATGCAGCTCAAATCTACTGATCGGCAATAGTGTCAGGCTTGGCTCTTACGTTACAGAGATAACTGAATTCTGTCTAATGGGAGAGGGATGACAGGGGTCTTTGGAAGGCAAAAGCAAAGACATTGGAAAGCTTCAAAGTCCTGCGTGAGGACAGAGATAAACGTAAACATTAATTTCTTTTTTTAACGTTACTTTTCTTTGTACAAGTAAAGGCAAACAAATCTGGATTTTATATTAACCATGCATACCTATATGCAGTATATTATCTGGACTTCCTGTTTTCCAAAAAGGGCTCAGGGTTATGGCTGACAGGATCTCATCAGGCGTCACAGGGCCCACATGTTTCTCCGACAAAATTAAGAAGCTGTAATCTCCACTCCAGTCAGTAAGAGGGGGGGAAAAAAATTCAATGGAATGTTTGACTTTCTCTTGGACTGCGACAACAAGGATCACAACTCGTGTTATGGCACATGCTGCTTCACTGTATGCTTCTAAAGGTGGCAGATTGCAGAAATGAGGGCGTGGTTGAAAAGAAATGAATTAAAGTCTTGACGATGGCACAATACTGAAATGCATGGAGTAAAGAGAACGAGAGTAAGCAAGAGAAGAAGCACAAAGAGCCAAGTGAATGAGAGAGAGTCGTATGTCCCTCCCACACTCCAGTGACAGTCTGAATCCAGCTGGCCCGGCCAAAGAACCCATTCACTGGGCTTCCAGGAAGTGCAGGAGGGAAAAAAACAAGACTTTCTGAAAAAAATGGGGCACGTCTTCTCCTAAACTCATTTGGCCCCCCGCCAACTAATCCAAAATGAAGGCTTCCAAGATAAAAAAAATAAATAAACGCTTTTTCACGTGTGCTTTTACATTTGTTTAGCAATAAATGACTCCCGATTTCACAGGCCGGTGCTATCATCACCACACAAACCTAGATAAACACCAAGGCAACCTTAAGCGTCCTCATTTGTGGAGCTACGGACATTTTAACCCATTCCAAAACTATGATATGGCCATGGTTTCACCAGCAAAACAGCCCATTTAACAAACAGGAAATGACGCAAGACCTGGGACCCTAACGGAGGAGACAACTGGCTGAAAACAACATAAAACAACATGGTATACCGAAGAATTCAGATTGAATACAAATAGAAAGGTGTGCTATACTTTTTACTGCTACAGTTCCAAACCACGGACTCTGATCTGCAGTACTCGATGGACACTGTGAAGCTTACGCTATCCACAAAGCTTGAATTGTTTAACTCTGTTATTTGATCACACGTAAATATAGTTTGTGATCATTCAATGTGGTTGTTCCAAGGAACTCCCATGCAACCATGCAACAGCTAAAACCAGTTTCCTGGCAAAGTCTGTCTTGGTGTTGGTGTAACAGTCCTCAGTGTGTTTGTATTAGGTCACGTGTTGTTTATATAAATGAATGGAAAGATATCTACCAAAGAGCACACGTGAAAGGACAGCAACAAATTATTCTCCCTATGATATTTATCAGCCCACCAGATTGTAGGTTTTGTATGTCCATGGTAATATATGTTGCATGTTGACACAGTCATTCTGAGCTCGTTTCATTTTTGCTGGAGGTAATAATTATACTTGTTTATATACTTACGTATTTTCCTGCATTAACATGTAAAATTATTACAATAAAAAATGGATACACCAGACCCTGTGAGGGGAGTAATGAGCCTGGCAACAGAAAGTAACACACAACATCAGCACACTCTTGGATGTAGGCCACGCAGCCTGACGCAGAAGAGGAAACTATTCGTTCAGGGTGTAGGACTATATTTCCACTTCAAGCTCCATATTTATTTTCCATTGTGTTTAAGAGCAGGAGTGGGGGAAGGGTTAATTGATCTGATCTGTTCCCCATCCCCACCGGAAAATATGTCCCATCAGCTCCAACCGCTCGGGGTATCATCATATAATAAAGTAGCATTGCATCTGTTGGGCAATCTGGTAAAAAAAAGCACTTGTGTGCTTGAATGAAGCAAATCACTGAGGGAGTAGGGTGGAGGTTATCCTTCGCAAGGCATAAAGGGAAGTTCAATGCCTGGGGGGTGGGGGTGTTAAGGAGCTGTCACACTGGAATGACTGCGTTTGTCCCTCCCTCACTTGGGTTTTGTGACTAGACAAGAAAGACGAGTAGTTTAACGTTCCCTTGTCTTTACTTCTGACAGGTGTACTGGGGTTTTGGCGCGGGATTCATAAAGGCAGTGGCTATACCGGTTATTCAATCCATAAAGAGGACTGGTGCAGCAAGTCTTTAATTTTTTACATAGATTACATAGACTAGCTATACTCCTCTGGGGGACATCCGCGGTTTAAAATGTAAAATCTCGGACCACGGCTTATTTTAACGCTGGTAGTAATAGTGGAAGGACCTACCACAATGTGATGAAACAGAAGCTCCCAGCAGTGATTCAGCTTCTGGTACAACACCATGTCAAAGAAATCATAGATGAAGTAACCTGTGGGGATAGACATATGGTTCATTTCATTCTTAGGTTCAGCAACTCATTTAAATGAAACGTCACAGATTCCTTTGACAAGAGGAGGCTCGGTTTTATCAAGTGTGTCAGGGTGGACCCCTGCTTCCATGGCGACAGCAACGGCAACCAAGATTTGTCATGCAGAGGGCCTATTCATATCCACCCACCCCCCAACCCTTCCCCGTCACCATCCGTATCCATGGCGACAGGTCTTCTGTATGCTTGAAAAAGAATGAAGAGTAGAGAATGGTGGATGGAGGGGTGCAGCGGCGCGGAGGGCTTTGGTGAGGCAGGAATGAGCCCCATCATGTTAGAAATTTGACCCGGACCCTTCCGTTGACACGATGACCTGTTTGGGGTCTGTCTCACCATCAAAACTTACTTGCTACCGAGCAACAGGTTCGGCTAATTATTAAAATATTGATGTCAAGTGTTTTATTGGTTTACTTGCATGTTGTGCTCTCCATAATAATCCCTGTTGTTTTGGCACAGCATTGACAATGGACAATGGACAATGGAACGCCTACCCAATGCAGCCTTTCCAACAACAGAGGTTAATCTTGGGTCAAGTTTTTCGATGAAAAGCCAACCCTTTTGTTCTTCAATAAAAGCGACAGTTCGCTGACATCTATTATCTTGCCCTTGAGTTTTTGTAATTACTCATAATTCTCCTCCAGTGTTGTCAGTCACAAGTCTATCCTGACCCAAGGCCATGAGGCCAACATAATAACATGGCTCTGTACAACTAAAATCACAAGCAATGAACAAAAATAATCTAACAATGCTTGATTTTTTTCGCATGCAAACTCACAGTCAGAAAAAATTGCTTTCTGGTGACGTAATTGATATTTACTTTTAAACTTTCCTTATCTAGTGAAGTAAGACTCAGTGGCATGTTTGCATGAACAGGAAATACCTTTCTCGAAGTCAAACAACTGAGTTTCAGGCTGATACACAGCTTTGACACACTTTAATGTAAGAGCATAGTATACGAAACCTGGCTTGGTCTGATACTGATGGAGTTACTGTGGCCTGCAAATGCCGTACGATGTGGCTTTTTGTATTTAAGGGTCTGTGGCAACTGAACTTGAATAGCATTATGGGTTATCTATGCTGTGTCAACATGCACTTGAAGCACTACTTACCACCCCTGTTAGCGGGCATTTTCTAAAACAGAGCTAACAGTTTCATGTACAGTATATTCACGAAACACAAGTAAAGAGAATTGCTATTTAAACCATAGCACCAATAATTACAGGCATATAAGAAAAAATATAAATCGTATGTCGGTTGGACTAAAGGTCATTGTCTCAGGCACTGGACAAGGTCTTCATTCAACAAGCGGACAATCGCTAATGGCATGTGTCAGCGAGGTTTGGAATCCCAGGAAGCTGAGCTGAATGCACAAAACATGTGTCGAAAACTCCTCTCTCCAAACCTACTGATGACTCGGAAGAATCACACCACATTTCTGGAGGGAGGGTTCTGGAGAAGCACTCCACTTGTTTTTTGCATTAATGACTCCCCTTTCTGCTATCACCAGCATCTGATTTGGACAGCTTGCATAAATCTACAGGGTTATTGCACAGTTTCTGTCCTGGTAATGTCACATGACTGGACGGGGTTACGCCCGGTGCCTGGGACGGATCATAATGCCCCCCATTGAACTACACATACTGACAATGCGCCTCGCTTTGCCAGCTTCCAGAGCTGGGCTTCCTGAAGGAATGCCAAACATCCTGGGAATCCTTGAGGAGTATTTGTTGCATGGCACAGATCCAATGCATATGCAGATTAAAGTGCTCTCACGTGCCACTAGTTGCTCTAGAATACTATACGTTTTATCATGTCAATAATATTAAAGACAAGCTAAGTCGCTACTTTAAGGATTTGGAGTAACATGCATTTCCGAGTTTGAGAGATCATAAGGAAATCAAGACAAATCAAACAACCACAGGATTTGAAATGACGACACAAAAAAATGAAAGCTGCCACTGGCTATTTAAAGTGTCACTGGTTAGGGCAAACGCTCGTTACCATGGCTACGTTCATACAGAAAATATAACTTAATGTGGGAAATATATAATATTACTTCCTCCCTTTCCCTGAGAGGGACAGTACCTCTGGGTGCACCTGTCAAACAGAGGACAAGGATGCACTTTATGAAACGCTGTAATTCAGCAGTGAGCACTGCGAATGGGTAACTCACCGATCGAAAAGGACACCAAGACATGAGAAAACACGGAGTAGGTCCCTATTAAATCTTCGGCCATCTGGGGGTGACGGAAAAAGCTGCAAAGACAAACCCAAAGTTCACATAAAAACTCCATTCATTGATGTTGATCAACTGATTTAAAAAATAATAATAACATGAACATAATAAATAAATAAAGAGTAATTTGGAAACATTTTCCTTTATTGCAAATTGAAACGAATCAGTTCAAACACAATCCAAACACCGACAGCCACTGGTGGAAAAAGGTGGTTTACCCCGTTGTTCACCGTTTTAAAATAACGGGGTGGTAAACACGCGCTCGGCTAAATGTAAACAAACGGGCGTTTAACTTACCACAGCACGGCCCATATCGCCGTGATGAAGCTGTGCACGAAGGATGTGGAGATATTTCCCCATTTCCACGTGTTCCTGCGGGCAGAATCGGGCATGGGCGCCTTGCTGGCCCCCGCGTTAACGAGTCTGAAGAAGACCACGGAGCTTCCGGTGGTCATTATCACTGAGCTCAAATCCATGTTGACCTTGTTGGGTGACGACCGAAACCTATTCTGTCCTCAATGTGTGCGATGGTTCGATCCCAGCAGGACTCGGGAGCGTGGCCCCAGAAACGCGCGCCTTGACCGCGACGACAATCACGTGAACATGCCGCTGTCTTCCCCAATCATGAACGATCTGCCTTCACTCACAAAGATGTGATAAAGCACCGAGAACAAAACAACCTTTTGTTTTCACGGTTTTCTGAACGCGTGACAGACACTGAATGAGGCCTGATCTCTTCTGCGCTCGGTCCCACTGCTCTGTGCTCACAGGTGTAACCGGCGAAGGTGACGCGGTTGTGAAACCGTCCTGTTTTACAACCTCTCCGCTCGCTTGTGTAACTTTTGCACATCAACACAAACCAAACAGCGCTGTCTCCCCGCCCTACTACGAAGGGGCGTGGCGAAGAGCACGTTCCATGTGTGTTGTTCTACGTTCAAGTCCTGTGGGGAAATGTATCATTCTTAGTAAAGGCTGTACCAATACCACACATTATACAATACTGAATGCACACATAAAGACAGGGGTAGGGCCTTTATGTATAATCTATGTAGTTTACATAGATAGCCAGCTGTTTTACAGCAAGCATTTGCATTATAAATATAAACGCGTATAGAATTGTCTGTGAAGGTTCTCAGTCATCCAGGTCATGGTAATATCAAGTGCGAGGTGCGAAGTAGGCAACTGGACTGGATGAAGATTTCTTGAAGACGTTTCACCTCTCATCCGAGAGGCTTCTTCAGTTCTGTAAGTGAAGTAATCATTTAGTCTGGCAGCGGTGTCAGAGAAAGTACTGTCTGACTAAAGAGGTATGTAAATTACGATGAGCACTTGAACTCCACATAGCTTCCAATAGACCTCGTTTCCTCGAAAAAATAATTTATTTCAAAAGTAAATAACTTACATGTGAATTTACTTCAGTATATTATTTAGCGCTCTTTAATAATATAAATGATTTTTTAAATTGATGGATATTTTACCTTTCACTGTTTCTGTACAGGTGTGTCGCCTATTCAAACCAGAACACGGGCATGGTCATGAACAAAACAGCGCCACCATCCGACTGAGGGCCACGTAACATTCTTAATTAAAAATGTTCACTTTCTTGCGCCTTGGCCATCAAGCACCTCAGCTCCCCTGCCACCTTGTCATTAAAACTTTGACGACTGCACTATGTTGTTATTGTTGTTGTTGCTGTTGTTGCTGTTGCTGCTGCTGCTGTTGTTGTATGGTCTAGCGTATGCCATTTTACTTTTTTGTGTGTATGTGCCCTAGTTTTTTTCTGTGTCATTTGTATTTGTAATATTTTTACCAGGATGCTACAACACCAAAATTTCCCCATGGGGATGAATAAAGTAATCTATCTATTTATCTAAATACATTCATTACAATCGTGCTAAGATACTATGACAAATTGAAGATATAGTACAGTAGTCAAAACAATGAACTAAAGAAACCTAAATCAACTTGTCTGATGAGATTTTTCTGTTGTAAAGTACCACAAAAATATTGACACACTGGCAATCTCAAGTATTGTCTGGGCTTGTCCCCAGGAAGATTTTGGTTCAAACTTGGTTAAAAATTCAGCAGAGTTTTGTGTTAGGTTTCTCTTGGTTTTAACATGATGGTTGCTTGCTTCTGAAGTAGGTAAACAAAAAAAAAGCTCCTAAATGACTTGCTTGAGTTGGTACTTTTCACTACGAAGTTGCACTTCCTAGTTTACTTTGAACGCACCGTGCATGGTTTCCGGCTCTCCCCGGTGACGGCGGGCGGTGGGAGGAGTTTGAGGAGGAGCACGGGACTCCGGCTGACTGTCAGGCGGGTACTCGGTGTTTTCATTGTCCCGTGTCCGGTGCTCGAGGTCCGGCTTTCTGCCGGGAAACCTCCCGGTGTTGGACGGTGTTTTAACCTCAGGTGCGTCGTCTCTGCTGACAGCGGACAGGTGAAGTCACTATAGCGTGTACGGGCTACGTTAAAGATGTCGGGAATAACATCTGGCGGGTTACTGTTCTGGCGATCCAAACCCTGTGCTGCGATTACGATGACAAGAATGAAGGAGTATAGTGTATTTTTTTACCGTTATTTATGAAGAAATTCAGTACACATTCAAAATCTGTCAGATCAGTATTTGTAACAGAGCTGCAATAATTGCTCCATTAAAGGATGGTTGGTTAATCAATAAGATATATACTTTTTAGCAAAAAAATACGAAGTTGATCGTGCTAAATGCCTCCATAATGAAAACAGTGGTAAGACCATGCAACTGTGTTTTCTGTCTATTCATGGGATTTCTGCCTGAGTCCATGATATTGGGGTTAGGGTGGCGGTGAGGTCACACCATCTATCATATAACTCCTTCTATTTCTTTTCACTGAAGATGGGTCTTTGTGTAACTCTGGCTGTACATTTTGAGGTAGCTGTTGAGCACTGTGTGATGGATAAGAGTCTAAACTATCTACAATGCCAAAGACTCTAGGCTGACAGAGAAGTAAAGGGAAATGTGCAAACTCATGCTTCCTACATGCATTTTCGGTGTTTGTTTTACATAGATCGTTGCGATTATCTGTCGTTATTTCTCATGTCTTTTGTCCTCGTGGAGGGTGTGTAACAGGTATTGTAAGTGTGTGCTGCCAAACAGGTCTCGAACTAACAGCGCCATTATGTGCACGGGAGAAACAGTTTGTAATATTCATGATTTTGGGTTTTCTGCACAGGAAACGGTCTAAACAACGGGCACCCACAACAAATCAGGTACCGTCTAAGTGGGAACAAAAAACATCATCAATCAGACCATGTTCATCAGTGAAATCCACCTGCTGATAATTCTGGCCATATTGTTCAAATGAAGAAAAAGAATATTGATACAATAGGCTATCATATTCTACCTACAGTCGTTTTATTCAAGTACCTGTATCGCGTGTGTCTTTTGCTGAGCTGTTGTCTGGTCGGCCTGAAATAACATTCCGCGCACATCCATGTTTTGCAGTTTCAGCATGAACCAATGCCAAGAACCAAGCGCTGAGCAGGAGGAGGTGAGTGGTCTGGTGTGTCAGGAAGATGACCTGAAAGATGGACAGTAAGTCACAACAGTTTGGAATAAACAAACAATCAATAGTTGGAATAGACTGCGTTTTGAGATGTACCTGTATTCTCTTTTCGTCTGTGCTTTGTTTATTCAGGATGAAGGAAGTGACTGTGGGGGAACAGAAAGTGTTGCTGGTTCGTACCCGTGGTCAGTACAGTGCCGTTGGAAGCCGGTGCTCCCATTACAATGCCCCTCTAATCAAAGGTACACCTTCATGTCTATTCACTAATATCTGAATGAAAATCGTGATGGATTGTTGTGGACCTGAAACGAGTAATGATCATTCTATGTCCTCTGATAATCTAGGAACATTGGTTGGTGACAGGGTCAGATGTCCCTTTCACGGTGCTTGCTTTAACGTCAGGACTGGGGATATTGAAGAGTATCCAGGTCTGGATTCTCTGCCCAGCCATAAGGTGAAACATGTCTGAAAATATCCACCTGCTATTTTAACAGGAACAAATACAGTTGTGGTCCTTTTGTTACTTTGCATTAAATAGTGGGCCCATTTATTCTCATTTAAGGAAACGGTATGTAAAATTTCATGAGAACTTACAGTTTGCAGTGTTTCAGTTCCAGATGTTACAGGGAACCCCTTCAATCTTCCCACATATTTTTCTTTCTTTCCATTTTGTTATTATCATTTTTCGATTGGGATTCTGAGCTAGCAGACAAGTGATCAAATGTTTTTTTTAATTGTGAAACAGGTCAAAGTCGAAGATGGCAAGGTGTACGTTTCCATCGACAAAAAAGTAAGAGGCGCTAAAATGGGGTTTCCGTTCATGTACTCTTAAAATACATGATTTTTACGCAGTTCCTTGTTTTTGTGTTTCCCTTAGTCTCTTAAGATCACCAAGCGAGTGAAGGAGATGTGCACCTTGCTCCCAGACATCAAGCATACGATTCTGCTCATAGGAGGGGGTAAGGCTTAGATAATAAATACAAAAGGAGTTGAATGTTGAAAGTCTCCCTTGATCCATCCGAGGTCACTTTAACTGAAGGGACCCCCTGGCTGGAAACTCTGCACTGTTTCATACAACGTTTGTGTGTGTCACTGCTTAAATACTGTACATAAGAGTTGTATTTTAAACAGTTTTCATCTGTAAATAGGACGTTTTAGAGATTGAAGAAAATGACTAAGGTCCAGAGATGATGCTCCAGTATCTATAGCCTATAGTGCTGCCATGTTCTTTTCACCTCAGTCTCTGAATGCTCCCTCTGAAAAAAATTATAGCCTGAAAATGAATTGTGTGATTTCAGGCCCGGCCTCCCTGGTTTGTGCTGAGACACTGAGACAGAACTGCTACCAAGGTCAAATCATCATTGTCACCAAAGACACCCTCCCTCCCTTTGACAAACCCAAACTGAGTAAGGTAAGAACTGCATCCTTATGTGTGTGTAGTGCGGGTGTATTTACCGTATATGTGGTTAGTAAGTGGCATTGGCTCCTTTCAGGCAATGAATCTGGACAGCAGCAGCATCCTCCTCCGGACAAGTGACTTCTATCAACAGTATGGAATAGAGGTGTGGACCCAGAAGGAGGTATGAAGCAAAAGTGTTTTAACTGTTTGTTTTTACATTGTCTCACTTATCTTGGGGACAAGCTCGTTCTCTCGTTGGCGTCTGCTAGGAAATGTGTATTGTGTTGCAGGTGGTGTCGGTGGACCCGGCGAAAAAGGTGGTGAAGCTGAGTGATGGCCTTTCGCAGCATTACGACCAGCTCCTCATCTCAACCGGCTGCAGGTCAGAATCATCGTCTTGTCGCTCGGGCCTTTCTGAAACACCAATAAACATAATTCAAATGCCGAGTTTATTCGTAGGATTTCTACAGTTGTATAACAGTCCCGGTTTTTGGGTTACAGGGCACGGCCTCTCACCTGTCCTGGTTGTGACCTGCGGGGAGTAAAGTTACTGCAGAGTTACGACGACGCCAAAGAGATTCACAGCTCCTGTCTTGGCAAAAAGGCTGTAGTCATTGGAACCTCCTTTATAGGTCATTACCTTTGATTCCTTGACATGAGTTTGTAGGTGTGTTTGTATAGCTTTTTAGGTCAACATGATGCTTCTCCAGGTGAGTGTTTTGTTTCAAGTCTTTTTCATAACTTTTGAAACATCATAGGTATGGAAGTGGCATCCTTCTTATCGGACAAGGCTGCCAGTGTGGCAGTGGTTGGCTCTACCGGATACCCGTATGAGCGGTCTCTGGGCCCAGACATCGGCAAAATGACGATGCAAGTAAGTGCCGATCTTTCACTGTGACAACACATTGTCTTTTTTTTGTTTTTTCTTCAAAGCTCACTTATTTATCTAATCAATATTAACTGTAAAACACTTTTTTCCCCCTAAAGATGTTGGAGGAAGGAAATGTGAAGTTTTACATGAATGACACAGTGACTGAAATTAAAGGGGAAAACGGCCAGGTAACAGTACCTTATTATACCAGCATTAGTCTTCAATAGGTGCAAATAATAACATTAACAATGACTCCCTTTTAGTCGAGCATCCAAGTTAACCATGACAGTCTACCAGTGAGCAATACCAGGACCCTGGGGATACCAGGCAGCTCAATTCAGCCATCATTCGACTATTCACACATGTGCTTTTATATTTGGACTTTTTAAAATGTCTTCAATAAAAACAACCGCCTACTGACACTGAATTTGCTGCTGAAATACCTGATGTACAGACCATCTCAGATTCCTGAAATACTTCCTTTTTTTTCAGGTGAAGGGGGTAGTGCTGAAGAGTGGCACAGTCCTGGAAGCTGATGTAGTGATTGCCGGAATAGGTAATTCACTCAGAGCTTCTGACATGTTCTGTGGAAGACAAATCATTTTACACAAATTAACAGATACTTGTCAAAACTCCTGATCTACTTATCATTAGAAAAGGCTTTCTTACTTATACTTGTTACTTACTAGTATACTGATTATTACACAATTTTACATTAACCCTAGCATAGACCTGCATAAGGACTACAGCAAGCACCCACAGCATACCGGGTTGTCTGTCCACAAATAAACACAAATGCCCATTTTCCAGGCGTAATCCCCAACTCGGACTTCTTGGAAGGAAGCAACGTTGAGGTGGATTCAAGGAAAGCTGTGATTGTTGACAAGGTAGCGCACAGTTGGTATATAAACAAAATTGCATTCAACGTGAATCTGAAATGGCTAATGCAGAGACTACTGCTACTACTGCAACCTTCTTATCCCTCTCGAACAGCTCATGAGGACCAATGTAACAGATATTTTTAGTGCTGGAGATGTTACCTCCTTCCCTCTGGCCATTCGTGGAGACCAAAGGGTCAACATTGGCCACTGGCAAATGTCACAAGCTCAAGGTAAGAGGCCACAGTCGAAGAAGTAGAAAATAATAAATAAGAATATGGAGGAACATTATATTCGATGTCTGGATTTAATCTCATTCCGCTTGTGTATTTCCTTCATTTCAGGAAGAGTAGCTGCCCTGAACATGTTAAAGAAACCGACCAAAATTGAGTCAGTTCCTTTCTTCTGGACTGTTTTGCTGGGGAAGAGTATTAGATACACAGGTATATTATTTATTTATTTTATTTAGTATTTGTGGAGATATAAATCACCCTTACGTCTTGATAATTAAAAAAAACGTCTGTGTTTTTTATTTCCCCTTTTCTAGGCTATGGGGAAGGATACACAGAAATCATATTTAAAGGCAAGGTGGAGGAGAGGAAATTCCTAGCCTTTTACATCAAGTAAGCAGCTGTAGAATAACTCGTACAGGAAAATGAGGAGAATGTATGCCAATTGTGTTCAAAGTATTTTCTTTCTCCTACAGGGATGACATGGTAGTGGCTGCGGCCAGCCTGATGTTCGATCCTGCTGTGGCTCGCCTCGCAGAGCTAATGGCCTCTGGCCAGACTTTTGAAAAGGCACAGGCTCAGTGAGTGACTTTTTTGGCGGGTCCCATATGAAATAGTGGGGAGTTGTGATATTGACTATAATTCCAATTCCCTATCCCAAATCAATAGTTGATTATTTATTTTCCCAATTTCTCTATTTTTTTTTCAGAGCCGATGACCTGAGCTGGCTGCAGATGTGACCAGAGGTCCTCTGTATCCAGAAGTAACACCCCTCATTGACGTTAGGTGTCAACTCTCTCTTCCTCGTTCTAGTCTCTTGTCAGATTGTGCCAAACTGGATTGCTCTATTCACTACCTCAGATCTCCTGAAGGCCAATTAGTCCTCTTCTCTGCTGCTTACGTTGTAAAATGTTCACTTTGGGCACTACATTAATAATAGAATCTCTGCGATTGTTTTTATAAGTTTTGGCTGTATTTAAAATGCAAATATAATTATTGTTGCATTAACTTTTTGACTTGTATAGCCCCGTGTGCTTTCATGACTTCAGGCAATAAAATGCAAATATTCACAGCTGATGAGATGTTCTTACTACTGATGTTCTTACTCTCAAAAAAGTGAATTCCACTTAATGTGATTTCAGTGACTGATGCTGAGTCACAATTTGGATAAAGTGAGAGCAAGTAAAAACCCACTTTGTAGTATCCTGAAGACCGTTTAATTACCCCGAATGTAGAATCTGTGTGTTTTGTGGTAAAGGCTTATTGCTCAGGCAATCATTTGTTAGGAGTTTTAGCAGCGGGGATTATCCACATTTGATGTCTTCTTTCCATCAAGACAATACCTACAGACTGTGTAAGCAATAGCGCACGTGTTGTTACTACAAGAATCAGCCAAGAAGTCCGACAAGACAACTTTCATCAAACGAATATCGTATTTTTTTTTTTACCTTCGTCAGCCTGTGGTTGCATTATAGGGGAGGTATTTCCTGGATTTTCTTTTCCTCTAGTTGTTTTTGTTACATATGCTACGATAAATCGCGCTCATCTTGTTGTGACATTCTGACAGTGGCTGTTACTCCTGAAATAGCTGTGCTTCACAACCGTTTACTCACACAGCACAAACGCACACATCTTTCTAAAGAAACTCAAGCTAAAAGTACTCCTTCCTTCTCAGAAATCGCAACTCAACATAAAACCTATTATTGATGGATTAAATGGCTTTATTGAAATTAACGATCTGATTTCTAATGATAAAATCTAGAATATTATTATTATTATTTAAAAAATGATAATAAATCACAGTGCTCTAGTGTTCACACCAATTGACACCTTTGCAACAATAGTTGTGGGGAACGTTGTAGAAATATGATGGTGGCCCCTTCAATTACTGAGCTCCCTTAATCGATCAATGCAGCAAACTTCACATAACGTAACTCTTACTTGGGAGAGCGAGCCACTTGGCGTATCTCACTGCACTGACGCGGAGCGGGAAGGGGCACGCGCGCACACACACACGGGCGCGCATTGAAGTCTGACGCCACCCCGGCAATTGCGTTTTAAAAAGGTCGGCGCAATGGCAGGTAAGACTTCTACAGCCCGCGATCTAATGGCTCTTTGCGCCCGAGCGCACACTGCACATCGGTGGAAACGTTCATATTCCATTTGAATTGTGTGACACCTACACTACTACTTACTGTCTTTTTTTCTTTTTTTTTTCATTTGCTGGAGCTCATGCCAAAGAGAAAGTAAAGCACGGGAGACCGCCTCACCGGAAGGCTCCCATTCTCGGTTTTCGAGCCTAGGTCGAAATAGAGGGGGGGACCGACGGTGGTCAACTCTAACTCGTGCAGCAGAATCATTCATCTGAATGCCGGCGCGTGAGGGAAACTTTTAGCGGCACTGTTCGTTCCTTGTACACGAAGCCCTGTCAACCGCTCAGGGCGGGAGCTCCAGGCAGCAGGGGTCACGGTCGGGCAGCTAAAGTCGCACGGTGCCGCTTTATTGCACATTTTCCTCGCGGCGTGCGTAAATGGAAAGAAAGAAATGTTGTTGTTTTTTTTTTTTACTTTGCCGCTGAACTCGTCACCTGTCGGATCGCGTGAATGTGGGTTCGGCCATGGTGTTGCAAGACTGCACGGTTTTTCCTCACCTCGTAAAAAGTCGATTTGGGGAATTTGTTTGTAAATAATGTATTCTGTGGCGCCATGACCCCATCCCTTCACTGTAATCACCCCGAGAATGTTGACATGGGTTGGTTTTATTTTGGTCATCCTTATTCCTTCCCCTAGATGAGCTTCTCGGCGTGAGGAGGAGGTTTGTGAACAAGGTGTCCAATGTGGTTATCAGTCAGCTCCTGGACGACCTTTTGGAAGACAAGGTTATGAACGATGAGGAGAGAGACTCGATAGTAAAGAGGGACATTATCCCGGCGGACAGGGCACGCCAGCTCATCGACGCAGTGAGGAAGAAAGGGGATCGAGCCAGCAGGAGAATGATGGGTCACCTTCAAACCAGAGATCCCACGCTGCACTCTGAACTGTTCCGGTCCTGCGGTGAGCCGACATATATGGAGTTCCTCCCATTTCCATTTCCCACACATGCAGATGCTCGAGTTTGAACCGCAGTGTTGTTGTGTGTTTTATTTTTCTGGTTTCCAGCTGCAGAGCCCCAGGTGGACGAGGACATGGCAAGCACCCTCAATCCTGTCACAGAGGACTTCTGGAGGAACAAACAGAAAGACGAAAATGTTAGTCATTCATAATAGCCCCATCAAATATGTCACGTGGCTTAATGATGAACTTAATGGACTATGCGAAGACATTCGAGAGCATTAAGTTATTGGTATCGCAGACGCGGTACATTTCTAGTTAAAAACATTTTTCTTCCCCCTTCCATGTTTCAGGTTTACCGTGTGACCAGAAAAAATCTGAAAAACCGCGTGGCCCTGCTCATCACCAATATTAAGTTTACCCAGGAGGACTTAAACAGAAAGGGAGCAGAGAAAGATGAGGAGAACACGGAGAAACTGCTGGCCGATCTGGGATACGAGGTGGTGAAACACACAAACCTCACTGCAAAGGTACATGTGGAAAATAGATTCATTAACCTATACCTTTTTGTTTTCTGGTTAAATGAGGGACTTTCAGAAACTGAAACCTGGTATATCTTTGTTCTCCCAGGCCATAGATCAGGCTCTAGTTGACTTCTCTGCACATCCAAAACTCAAAGATACAGACAGTGTGTTGGTGGTTATCATGTCCCATGGTAAACTGGGAGCTATCCTTGGTGTCGACTGGAAACCTACAGTATTTGGAGATGAGAAACCAGATGAGTTCCCCATCGACAACTTTTATCAGCACTTGGGCTCAGAGAAGTGTCCGGCACTGCTGAACAAACCCAAGATCCTCATCATCCAGGCCTGCAGAGGAGGTGATTCCCGTCTACTCTTACACATATACCAAATATAATAATGATAATAAAAAATAAAAAAAACTCCGCTAAATCACCGTCTTGAGGCAAACCGTAACAAAATATATGGCCACTTTCAGAAAAGGGTGGATCTGTGTTGGTACACAATGCACCTGAATTCTACGGTGACGGAGCCATAGAGCAGGACAATTACTTATGGCAACACAAAGAGAAAGACTTCACTTCTCTCCTTTCCTGCACCCCTGGTCAGTTGAAACTGGAATATTATCAGAAGCGCATTTCTCAGTGAAGACGGTCGGCAACAATTACATTTGTTTTTCGGTGTTTTTCCGTTTGCCCCACAGATACCGTCTCTTACAGAGACAAATATCAGGGGGCAATTTTTATACAGTTCCTTGTTGATATATTCAACACTTACGCACATAAGGATGACGTGGGTGAACTTTTCCGAAAAGTAAGTGATTTTCAAAATAAAATGTGAAATTTAAACGTGAGTTATATATTGGGTATAAATGGAGAATACTATCAAAAACGAAGCAGTGGCAGAAGCCCGCGAGCAGTATGACGCCCTGGTTGTATCGATGTAATGTTACTTAATGTCATGAACTGTTTTTTTTCGGCCACACAGGTCATGCGTCGCTTTGAGGAGTTTACCCACGGCAACAAAAGACAGATGCCAACCAGGGACAGGTGCACACTTACAAAATGCTTCTACTTCTTTCCAGGTCTCAGTGCGGATTGAGACGCCTTTTGTGGCCACATATGAAATGAGTCCAATTGACATCATTTTATTTCCCTTCTGTAAATCAACTATGTCCCTTTTGAAGAATACACTGTGGGATTACCCACACCAAGCTTTGTTTAAATGGTGCAATTACGAAATCCCACTCAATGTGTATTATAATCATTATAACAACATTTTTCAATAGACAATACAACAGTGCCATTAACGGTATTTACACTGTTGTCAAGATTGTGTCTATTTTTCCTACCACACCTTCACGAAGCTCTCAGACAAGTCAGATATGTTGTCTTTTTTTAAGATGGTTTGTTATCGCAGGGTAAAACTATACAGTTATTGTTTTTTTGTATTACATTGGGACAGTTGGAGGATGTGTGCGGTCGCAGTTTTGCAATTGGCACATAGTGAATTCCACTGCATTTTAAATTCAATAAAACTCATTGACCTGAGGATCCTCTTTCCTGAACCATATCTTAAAACAGAGTCAAATGTTGACAGTGGAGGGGTAAGCAGGGTTTCAAGGTTTTCTTACACAACCACCTGCCCCTGACCCCCTCTATTTCATTCATTAAATTTCAGCAGAGACTGACACAGACTTTACCTGATCAATTCAACAGTCTCATAGTTTTCTTATTTGTCGGCCATCTCATTAACCGAGTAACCATTTCACTCAGAATATAAAATGTGGAAGAATGACGATTGGGAAGATGAATACACTCACCCAGTTGGTTCAGAGGGGAGCTGAGTTGCAGCTTGAAACAAAGATCTGCAAAGAGAAGAAACACGACACAGAGGGATAAACCAGAGCCTTAAGTCTGAACCAAATCCCACGTTGAAAACCCTAAAGTCAAACATGAATTAAACATACACTGTATGCCATGTCTGTGTAGCACACAGTAGTTATGACAAAAGCCAAGAATTGTCAAATATTGTACATATTTAACATGTATGACAGAGGAAGAATCAGTCTAAGGAGAACATGTTCACAACATTTCTTTTTACATTAAGATGACACTCCCAAAATAGATGACTGGAGAGGACTGTTTTGTTAAGAGTTACAACTGGCCCGTCAAAACCAGACACTGTGCAGAGAGCACAGTGAGCTGAACACTACAACGCTACCAGCAGCAAATCATCGTGCTCTGCTCATATTATTAAAACCTGACGAATCGCAACAGAACTACAGAGGCCTTAATGCCATTC
Source organism: Colistium nudipinnis (assembly GCA_016785305.1). Taxonomy (NCBI): domain Eukaryota; kingdom Metazoa; phylum Chordata; class Actinopteri; order Pleuronectiformes; family Rhombosoleidae; genus Colistium; species Colistium nudipinnis. Next base: position 414,704 of record JAFBJU010000340.1, on the reverse strand, counting down.
TTTTCAGAGCGAATCTCTGACCTGCCCTGTAAACGATAGGTTTAAAGTAAAAAAAAAAGAAGAGATATTCCTTTAAAGGGACACTGATTGCTATTTTTCACATTTTATTCGAAAGGAAAAAAACGAAAACTAAACAAACGGAAACAAATCTGAGGAAACAAACAAAACGTCATCATCACGACACACCACAAAGGCAACATGTTGAGTAGGCAACGTGGTAACATGGTTGCAGTCTGTGCACGTCTGACGTCGCTGCATGACAACCGCAGTGAGTCTGTCACAGGGCTACTCTGGATTTATGCGCTTTCACTGACCGTAGCTCATACATAAAAATAAACAGCAAAGTAGCTCTGCAGAGGGAAATGCTCCGTTTAAAGCTCGGGATTAACAAAGAGACTATCAATCCAACCAGAACAGACTCCATTTGAACAGCTTATTTGAACATATTGGCAGTGTTGGAGAGCTTCATATCAATTTACACTTTATACAGAGCACACTGCTGGCTATTAACGAGCACTCACACTCTCATCCCTAGACTCGGACACATAGCACGCACATGAACAAACACGCACATGTCCTCTTTCACATATTATATTTTATGTATGCATGCACTCGCTCAGGCTCTAACCACAGTCAGAAATGGTGCACAACTGGTAAGGCCAGGCAAAACTCGAGGACAGTGGCATTGCTGCCGTCAACTACATTAGAACAACGAGTTTGGCTTGTGTGTGATGATTCTATGAGCGAAATATCCCACATCCCTACAATTTTTTTTCTCCCTTTAGCAATAGAATACATAATGCCAATTAACAGTTAACTAAGCCATGTGGGGCTTTTGAAGGGACGCAGAGGACATCAGAGACATTAAGGAGGAAAAAAAAAAAAAGGAGAGAAAAACGTGAACAATCTTTGAAAAGTGCTTTGAAAACACTGTGGATGAGTAGCCTGATGCTCTGCTTGTACAACACAATACAGACATTATAACTGAATTGTCATATTTGGACGTTGGAATGTATTAGTTTAGCGTAACGTAGCATTTATTAACTTTTTCATTCAAGAATTCACTTTTGGAAACACCATATGTTTAACAACACTCAACACTCAGATAAACATTTTGCAGCATCACACATTTACAAAATAGCAATTCATGCGAAAACACCTCTGGCCCTGTACACCGTGTTTGAAATGCATCTTACGGTAGGTAACGCACTTTGTGTGTAATAGATGCATTGAAAACACAAAAATGACAGTTTGCTCTATTATGTACTGTATTCGTACTGTAACTGTGGCTGAGGTTTAGGCCAGTGTTCCCCCAACAATGGAAGCAATGACAATTCCCAGAACCACACAGCATATAATAATCATAATTTTCTTCTAAAATGTGTGTCCATGGCAGCAAATGGGGAGCAGAGAAAGATATGTTAGAGATAAGAAATTACACACACACACGCATGCACATTATATATTTAGAATATTCAGAACAAAATGCAGTTTAGACATAAAGCCACAACGCAGTTTGGAGAAATGCACTTGGATTGAATGTATCTGATAATGTTGGAGTGTGTTTTGGAAGTATCTCTTGAACCTCTATCTTTGCGGCCATACATCTTCCTGCATTTTGCTCCTCAGATAACATTTACAAACATATTTACACACAGACATGCAACATATTGTCTCTTGCATTCAAAGCCACTGTGTGTAGAATATGGGGATTCTTAGTTTTGGGGACATCTGGTGGTTTTAGAGGGTAACACAACAGGACGCAACATAACCCCATTTAATACGGAATCCACACTGCACTGATGTCTTCTGGGGTTGTTTTCATATCTTTGTAAAAATCCACACAGCGGCTTTAAAGCAAACCCAACTTATAAAATGTACCTTTTTACCATGCATTCCTTGGATTTACAGTGAACAGTCTTGTCTCTAATTCTTCTTCTAAGTCTAGCCTCCATCAGTTTTGTCAGAGAAACAGTTTAAAATTTTGGGGAACATGCTTTCAGCCAACCGTTGGATGAAAGGATCAATAACTCATGTGTAACTGTACGCTAGGATCAAAATCTAAAATCACGACGGGATTCATTTAGTACAACAGTAATGATAACTATCCTGATGGTGTATTTTATCATTTCAGTGAAGAAACCGTTGGAGTAGACCACGTCTGTATTCCAAAGTACATTTTGAATGTACTTTTGTTAAGGCACTTGTTCCTAGTGATGCATGTAACACACTCTATAAAATATTAATGTGTCAAAAATATAAAAGTAAATAGAAAACACAAACAAAAAATATAGGCCTAAAATTTCAATTCAATATCAATGAAAAAACATTAACATTACAAACATTGATCAGCCAAGACAAAATTAGGAACTTTTAGAGTCCTGTCCCCCGTTCGGAACTACTTTTTCACTATTCATAGTCAGGTTCACTGTACTCTTATGTTTGTTTGTTTGTTTTGCCTTTGTGAAGATTTCTTGCCTGCACCTGTTATCCAAATGTCATCCAAACGGTTAAGAACAATATGAAATGATGGTTATTTTTCAATTGTTACTTGATATATATCGTCAAAATGCACATCTCGAAAAACAGCACATGTTATTATGGAACCACATATATGTGTAAATATTTATATAAATGAAAAACATGAGATAAAGAGGATATGTGCGAAAGACTAACTGTTCATGAACTTACTCCATGTTTTCTTCTATCTTTTTGTGATTCATCACACAACTATTTGGAAAATTAGCCAATTTAAGATACTCAATTCAATTTACACATGAACATTTTTTTGTCATGGCAGTTTTTAGTCTGATAAAGGTATGCGACACGTGACAACTGATTGGCTAATTTCTTTAAAAAGAAAAACATATGTTAAAAAATGCATTGAAATACTAATGTTTCAATATGAGTGCACAGAGACTTCATACCAGCAGAGTGAACGGTTAGCATTGGGTTCCTTTGCCCTGTCTGCACTGCGGGGCTTTCACATGGTCCTAACTGAGCCCAATTGTGATGGAAACAATGAGGATGGTCAGACATACTGCAATGCAACCTCCTATCAGCAACACCTTCTGGATATGGGGAAAATAGGATCAGGGACAAGAATGCCCGTGTCAGACGATGAATAATGAAGGAGAGAAAGGATGAGAAAGAGAGACAAAGGGAAAGAGGGGGAGGGATGAGGAAGATGAAAGAAACATCGCTGCTCTACAATCTTGAATTATAATTGGGGAGATAATTATATAGATCATGACCCTTGGAGAGAATTGGGACGGAGAAAAATTCCACGATCTTTGAGTGCAGTTATGTAAAGTATTAACCAGCAGGTGGCACAGTTGGCCCACTGTGATGGAGATTGTTGAATGAGAGAATGTAGCGTTGCATGATGATACCATGATCAAAGTGATCAAAATCCACCTCAGCTCACCTATTCGTATATTTTATTTAAGCTGCTTGCCAACAAAGTGTGAAAACTAAAGAGGGAGACAGAGCTGTAATTTCTATTTGTACCACTCAAACGTGCATCCATGACCATGTTCTGTGCAGTTTATCGCTTTTTATTGCTTATTGTGATGATACTTGTTAAGTTAGTAAGGAAGTTTATATGTAGTCGGGGGTTGTTTTTTTCCGCAAACGAATGAATTTATTTTTCGACTCGTGTGTGACAAACCACAATATTATTTATATATCCTGGTAAATGCAGACATACAGTACCTCCGGAGATACGCGTCCCCCTGATTGGGAATCACTGAGGTGGACTATATCAAAGACACTGGTGAAACACGTCTTCCACATGCAGCATGCATACATGACAAGCGAGCACGCACACACACGCACACATGCACGACAAGGACTGCGCTGCACTCTGAGCACCAATACATCACTTTTTTCCCCCCACGGGATAGCATTCTTTGCGCATGCACCGTTTCGTTGCGTATGCGACTCACCCTCCGGGCTTTACTCTGGTATTTGACCGCCTTCTTAGTGTCTGACACTGCCCTCTCCACATAGTCTACAGAGTGCTCCACATTGTACTCTATGCGGTCTATCATCTCTCCCTAGGGGAAGTTAGTTACAGAGGAGGTGTGGAGAACACGCAGGCAGTAAGAGGAAAGAGGGGGGGGGGGCGGGGGGAGGAGAAGGAGTGGATATAAAGGGAGGGGGGGGTAAGGGGGGAGAAAGAGGAAAGAAAAGGCGGGGGGGGGGGATAATTGAAATGAGAGTCAATTTGTAGACTGTGTACATGTTGCATCTCACCCGTCTGCTGGTTTTTTTGAACTTTTTGCATTTTGGGATGTTCTCCTTGGCCTGCTCCACATAATCATGAGCATCGAGCACACTCCGCTCAATGTTGTTGACCAACTCACCCTGCACAAAAAAGACGAGAGGAAACATTCAAGAAATCTACTTGAACGCACACTCGGTACCATCTCCAATCACACCAAGCACTTGATTCCACATGGATACAACTCTGTAAGTGTAAGAAATGTTATAGAAGTAATGCGACTAGAAAAAAAAAGTGGCAACATTAGGAATTACAAGAAACTTACCATGGTTTATTAGCAGGGCAGCGCTGCTCTCTGTTCTCTAGAGCTTAGAATCATTGTTGTGGTGACATTGTTGTGGATAGGACACAATTAGGAAAAGACAATAGAGAGTGTTGGGGACAAAGAGAGCAAAGCTGAGAAAGGCAAAATTAAGAACAGATCAGACTCAGGTATTATCTTAAATGATTCGTAGGGAGTCGTAAGCTAAGTGAACTATTTCAATTGAAAGCAATCATCTGCGTGGACAGAGAATAACATGGTATAAACACGCCATATCAGTGACTTTTTGGACATTTAAACCAATAGAACTCCCACACCAAATTTAAAAAGGATTATTGCATCGTGCCGTCAGTGAAATTCAATAACGTGCATCATTTGGCATCATCTCTAACTCGTGTGTTATCTGGCTTATATTTCTTTTATACATATTTCTGAGGAGGGACACAGATAGTCTCTGTGGGGGTTCAGCCCACACGTGCACATTTACCTGAAGCTCTATGCTTTACTGACAAGAGCACAGGCGTCTCTTAATCTGCATGTGTGGGTTGGAAACCACATATCAACCATAAAAGCATGCTCTGTTGCTGCTCCCTGGATGACGTATGTCCCCCCCCCCACAGAATAAAAATATTAGAACAAGGACACAATAAGGTAACACGTTACTGAGTAAGAGCCCCTGCAAATGTAAAATTTGTTTTTACTTGGATTATCTGACAAAACAGCAGTGCCGTTCATTGCCAACTTGGAAGTCCCAAATGTCAGAGTATCTTTCCATCTGACAACTGTAATATATAAAGTGCCGTCTAAAAATGGTCAAATGGCTGAAATCTGATGGCTGAAACACACATAATGACCACATTCCAATCAAGTGATCACTGAGTGTGATCGGTCTTGGAAATTTGGTTTACACATACACGCACGCATGCACGCGCTGTACATATTTTTTTATTTTATGGGTATTAACTCTATATCCTAAATGATTGCAAAAAGTGTGCCGATTGATTTCTGTATGTCGTATTTGCACGTTTCAAAATATTTGGAGCCAGCACTGAACCACACAGCTGTTGGTGTCGAGAGTGACAGGATGAGTGTTTTCACCTGGCTCTCCACCAGCATGGCCATGTCCATGAACATGTCGTGAAGCTCTCGAATACTGTTTTCCAGCTTGATGATCTCATTGTGCCGCGTCTCGATCTCATTCATTGCTTGCTGGGTGATGTTGTCCATAATGATCTAAGGTGGTATAACGGAAAGAAATAGTTAGAGAGGAGCTCAGTGATTTGTGAAAACATGATGGGTGTGTGAATTGTGTCACTCACGCCTGAAGTAAAGATAGCCGGATTGTCACTCTCCAACATGCTCTCCAGTTCTTCATTTGTTGTGTTTCTGCCAGCTGAGAGAACACACACAGACACACGGACACGCACGCACGCAGTGAATCTTCAAGAGAAGCGTAATCATGGTAGCTGTTAAGTGATTTACAAAGTGGGCTTCTGTTACAGTGCAATGCCAATGCATTTAAAAGGTTCTCCAAAGTACGGCGGATGAAGACCATTAAGAAACACTCCCTGGATGATCATAATCAGAATCATCGCCACTCTTTCTTCATGTCTGTCGGAGAATTGAATAAAAGAAGAGCTGGGTGCCGTCAATATCTACTGCCTACACTGCATTTTAAACTCAGACGGGGATACCGTTGAAAAAAAAAATTAAAATAAAAAATCCACAACACAGGCTGTTCCTCTACATACCGCGGAATGGACATATAACAGACAAGCAGCACCATTAAGTGTATTCATACAGGGTGAAGTGTGCGTTTGTGAATTTGTCCGTTTTTCCTCAAATGTTTATATAGCTAGCGGTTACCATTAACCATTACCCATTAACCCCAGACTCAACAACCGATACCTCCCTTAGTCCACACTCTGCACTTAAGATTCATAAACTCATCTTTTTTCTATACAGTCTATGGATGTTGTACACGTTTTTGCACAATAAGTCAGTTCCAGATCAAGCTGCCTGTTAAAATGGAAACATGATGAGGGCATTTAAGATGGTAGGTGATGATAGGTGACATAGATCAGTATACCAAGTATAGGCTCCTCAAGTTTAAAGAACAAAAGTTTGGATTGTCACCTATTTATTTGGAACCCGCCTCACCCTCTACCTATCTAAATACATCAGCTTATCTTGGTTCCTGCTGATGTGTTTGCTCCCCGTCCGTCTTTATTTTCCCCAACCGAGTTGACCTACTATCGATGCTGAGCTCGCCCGCACAGCTCCATCTCCCGGGTTTCATTTCTGCCCCACTGACACTGTAATTCACCGTCGAGACTCACTCGGCACACCTTAAATCCTCTGCGGGGCCGTAGGCAGTACGTACTGGCTCTTAGCCACGATGACTTCCTGCATGCCGAACAAAGAACGACCTGGCATGCGGAGCTGAGCGGTCAGTCTACCGTCTGTTGGCTGACAAAGCTACGTCATGCTGAGGATACACACGTCATCCAACTTAAGTAACGCCACGTGAAAGGGGGAGAAGGCCAATATGAAAACATCTCGGTGCAAATTGAATATCTTCAACCAAAGAAAACGAATCCGAATATAGATGAAGATATGAAGATATGTAGCATAACATTGCAATATAAGAAAGTAGTGAAAAACACCGAGATCTATTAAAGAAATAAAAGCAGTAATGCAACTATGAAAAAAGGTTCTCGAATCAATTCTATTGTATTTCCACCCCGCAAAAAAAGTAGTGTGTAGGGATCAGGGGCATCATGCGACGAGGTTGTAAGATTGTAACTGACTTAAACTTTTCTCCCCCTTTATTTCCAGGCATGTGGCTTTTGTCGTCGAATACAAAACGGTTCTGTCTCGAGCTTGTTTTGTGGCCTTGTCACATATCCCTCTGCCCTGCGGCTGGAGATTTTGGAGGCAACTACAACATCAATTCATGACTTGATCGGAGAGTGTGTGTGTGAGTGTTTATATGTATGATGGAGACCGTTGGTTGGTGTGGTTTTTTTTTGACTGTGAGGGGGGGGGGGGGGGGGGGGGGGGGGGGGGGGGGGGGGCCTCAGCGGCAGAGCAGGTAGTTTGATGGAGATGATGCGTTGGGAGTCAGAAACAATGATTGCCTTCATGAACAGAATACTGATGAAGCTGCTCTCTGACATATACCACTGCATGTGCCCAGTAGACTTTTTGTTGTGTTTATTTCTCTTTGAATATACGTGGCACATTGCATTTAACTTAAACCTCAAATCCATAGCACACAATGATTTTACATTTAACGGTTTGGGTAATGGTTTCATTACGGCGCTTGAGAATTTTTTTCCCGCGCGGCAATGACATTTTGCGGCATGACACATCGAGTGAGAAACGACATTCCCCTCATTGCTATGATCAACTGGCTATTCTCCCAGTCTCTCTGATCATAAATATTCCCTCTATCATTAAGGCTAAAACTACATCATTTAAGAGGGTCAGAGTTAGAGTTGAAGGACAGATCGGAGCAACAATGAGTCATGGATAATTGTGTAGAAAAAAAAAATAGAAAAACCAACCCTAGCCAATTTATCTCTTCCCACACACACATACACACAGACACACGCACACACAATTGCTTTTTTTTTTTTTTTTAAGCCCCGACAGGCTCAGAGGGAGGCGCTTATTTGTTACCATGGAGACCCAAACCCTGTGAAGCCTAATATGGAGCCTAGAAGTCTCACTTCACCCTTAGTGTTTATGGGCTGTTAAATCATTCATACCATACTGCTTCCATTAACGGCATTATTTCTATTGTTATGTAACACAACTAAAGTAACCCCCCCCCCCCACCCCAGGGAATGGTTAGAAGAAGCAAATGGCACAAATTAGTGCAAGGAGCAGGTGATTTTCCTGAAATGAAACAACAGTCAAAGGTCAGAGAGGCCCTGTGACCCAACATCACCTCAATCCTGCAGAGATTTTGAATCTGATTTTAGAAATATACATATTTGTTTTTTAGCGGAGATTTAGATGAGTGCATTAATATGTTTATATCTGTTGGCAAGATGGTACTTAATATTGATTTCCCAGTTGATGTAATTATCAAAAGTGAGCAATGGTCTACATATTACATATGCATTACATATTAGAACAATCAAGGTGGGTTTACTAATGGTGGAACAAAACAACAAAAAAAGGAAACCAAATAAAGGGCAATCTATCCATCCATCCATCCATCTATGGGGAGCTTATATATCTGGAATTGAGGGTACGGCCAGGCACATGTTTATTTTTTTTTCGTGACAGGGATGTGTTTACAACCTGTCACAGTGTCGTTTTCCCCCTTCCCTTTATCTCCCCCATCCAGCAGGTCTGAGAAGTAACCGACAGGAAAGGGGAAAACAGCAGGGGAAACATCGATACTCGGTCTGACAGAACGGACTAGATTTCCCTCTGTGTGTGACACACTTATCAATTCACAGGCCAACAAGTCAAAATGGGTTGACGTGACAGGAACACAGTTGTCGAACCCTTAAATGAATTAAATTGTATTAAACTAAATCAAAATACGGGCCAAATGTAAAAGGAAGGTAAACGCTTTTACTTTGGCCTATCTACTGCACTTTCATTCCATCTCTGAACTCCGCCAGTGTAGCCGATCCCTTTCTTGACAACGGGTGCTATCAGCTACGGCCTCCTGGGACTCCACCAGCTGACAAATCAAACCCAAATGGGTCTGGCAGGGGGGGGGGGCTTTATGAAAAAGTGAGTCAGGCTTTTGTGCGTGTGTGTGTGTGTTTGTGCGTGTGCTTAAGCCCACGAGGAGGTTTTGCGTTAGCCTTTTTGCGATTGGATAACATTAAGTGTAGATGTATTGGGCGGAGCTCACACGTGCCGGCCTGGCTGCATGTGTCCAATCTGAATTGACAGATGGGCAGAGGATATCACGTCGAAGCCAAGTGCCCTGAAACATAACTGCCCATGCTCTCGTCTGCAATTAGCATTAATGAGTCATAGTGTTCTTCTGTGTGTGTGTGCCTTTGTGTATAAGGTGACTATCACAATAATGGTAGGGGGCAGCTGGTATGGTGCAAACTGCCAGGACGCCGTGGCGCAGGACCGATCCTGGAGCCCGCAGCTAATACCTGTCAAATTATATGACACATTAAGTGTGACACGAGTAAGAAGACCAGGCATGTCTACGCATGTGGGTGTGCGCGTAGGCGATATATGGATTGGGTAAAGTGGCCCGACCAATGCACCAGGTAAATTCGAAATAAAATATGGACGAGATAAACTGGCATTTTTCGTATAAACAAAGCAGGTGAAGGACATTTCGATGTCGTTTCGTTTTTTTGGTTGAGATAATAACCGTAGGATGCGCCCCAGGCATTACGTAATGCAGGACAGTTTTGTTTCATGAGTTTCGTTTACATATAATTGTCTAATGTGTCGCATATTTTTTCGGTTAAAGTCTGCGTTAGAACATGTGCGGCGTTGGACGTGGGACAAACAGAAACTTTGCGACAGGGTAGAAGTATACCGACAGTCAACAGGTCGGAGCTGAGGTCATTTGTTTTCATCGGCCAAGTGAAGGCTTCCTTTTTCATTAATAACAAATGCAACAGCGAAGAAGTGCACTTTTAAATGTAAACCGCACGTCCACGCACGAGAGTGAACCGTTGACGGTTGACTATTCAATTAGTTTTGTTTTTTTCCAAGGTGGAGTAAGTGGTATTGGGGAATGACAACGGATTAATTTACCATTAGCACATTCTGTGTTGCCTATTCCTAGGGAAATCGTTATTTGGGCTCCAGAGAACTCCATCTCCCTTCCTCTGCCCGAGAAGGACCGGATTTGAAAAAAATCTGGAGAGGAATTGCCCCCCCCCCCCTCCGCTTTTTTTTTTAAACATTTGCACTCGTCATAAGTCAGAAAAGACATTAAAACACTCTTATATTTTGAATGGACGCAGTGTTAATGTGTATGCAGTCAGAGTGAAGGGTTGTGGAGGGTTAAGGGCCTACTCACTGATCTCCAGCTGTCTCTGAATGCGTCCCTTGCAGCGCTCCCTGTAGTCCGACTGTGTGGTGTTGTATTCTGACATCACTTCGACAAACTTGCGTGACAGGGTGGAGTGCTGCAGATGCAGTGAGGGTTGAAAAAAGAAAAAAAAACGTTGAATGGTTACACGTACTTGATGCCAGCGGGGGACAGCGACTTAAAGTCGTTTAAAGGCTGAATAATGAGCAGGTATCCAGACGGGCATATTCCAGACACATTCGCTGTAAAGTGTTAGATGTGACAAAATCAGTCAGTTGAGGGTGCCCTTGATGGACACCATTGTCTCACAACACGATACAGTCAACACACTGATTTTTCACGATTTAAATCAAACTGCAGAAAATCGTGAAAAATCAGAAACAGTTTTTGCAAAAGCTTTTTACTATTGTAAAACATTCGAGTTTGTCTTGGGTATGTTCAATTGACAGGGATTTTTCCAAAATTGCAATTTCTCTGGAGTCCCTCAGCGCCCGATTTTCTCCGACATTAACCGCAACACCAATAAACTAGTCAAGCCAGCATAATACACACTGCATACAGAAAGCATGTACTTTCTTGCTCCTGCACTGTACCTGTGTTTTACGTATCCTCAGATCAGCTGATGACCTATTCTGCCCTTCCTCCTGCTCAATAGTTTGCTGAATACCTGGAGGGATACACAAAAATAAGGCTTTTCATTTATTCATCAAAACACGTTAAAGAACCAGCAATAGCGAGATTAAATACAATTGGTGTTACATCACTCGTATTCCATTCCAGTTAATATCAGTCCCCTGCATAGTCTACAGCGCTGTTGGTGTTGAATGAAATTATGAAAAACATAATCACCGACGAGTCCTAGCAGTAAAAGGGCTGAGAGTTAACTCATCAGCAGGTCAGGGACCTTTTCGTTCACTTTGGTAGGAGAAGGTACGAGGTTTAAACTACAGTTCCAAAAATGCTCTCTTATGAAGTCTGACCTTGCATTTCTTTGGACACTTATCAGCATGTTTATGAATGTGTATTTCTTTCAAAAGCTGATATTATTGAGATATTCCAACCCGCGGAAATGATCATACTGATGGATTGAAAATAAGAAATAAATTAGATACAGCAAATAATATTGTTTGGATCCCTCTCTATGATTGTTCCGGTGCAGTTTGAGAAAAGCTGAGGTCACGTATGAGGGTATGTATGTATATATGTATGTATATGTGTGTGTGTGTGTGTCTCTCTCTCTTCAGGCACCCAGAATGAAGGATGATGGGCTATTATCTTCAAGCTTTCTGCACTGAAGCTTTGATATTGTATACAGGTATTTCATATCTGACCTCTATTCATTCTTTGACGCCTGAGCCCGGCGGGTAGGCACACGACAACGCTGTATATGGCAGAAAATGATTTGTGGGGGAGCAGACGTTTCTTATCACAGGATTTCAGAAAGGGCAAAGATAAAATCATGTATCAAGAGGAGGATGAAAAGGGAGGTTAGAATATGGGGGGATACACGCACACACACACACACACACACACACACACACACACACACACACACACACACACACACACACACACACACACACACACACACACACACA
>JAFBJU010000340.1:317348-402323 GCA_016785305.1 Colistium nudipinnis | reverse complement strand
CACACACACAAACACACACACACACACACACACACACACACACACACACACACACACACACACACACACACACACACACACACACACACACACACACATATATATACAAAAGACCTCAGAGGATCTCAGAGCAGTTGCACATCCACCGTGAACGGTATATGAATCACAGCCACCCCCTCTGTGGTCAGTGACTCCAGTCACTCTGCCCACTGCGGTACACAAAGCACGAGCGGAAAGTCAGTGGCTAAATGCATAAGGTTCACTGTGTCTGTCAAAGGAAGAAGACGGCCCTTGCATTCGGGAAGTTTGAACAATGAAATACTAAACATGAATTCATTGTGGAAAATAGCCTTGAAATCAACATTCTGTTGACTGATTAGTTGATTAAAGGACTGGGCTTTTCATCTCAGATGTATTAACCGAACGTGTCATGGGCCACCTGTGCGATTAATTGTTGTGGGAAGTTACGTCTAAATACCACCCATTCGCCAGTTGCGACATCGAAAAACAAAGACCGGCGCTCACAGGAATCTTTTCAGTACGGGAAAATCTCATTAGTCCAACGACACCCTGAAATGCCCGGCCGACAGGGAGAAAACGATCATTAGATGCAGCTTCAGCAGGAGGAAATAAAAAATAATAATACAAAAAAAACTCACTCTTTAATTTGGAGCGTACTTTGTTTGCCAACTTCTTGATGTCTGCCATGAGATCCTCGAGCTCATCTTTAGTTTCTGAGAAGAGGAGAGCAGAGTGTCACATACAGACATATAAATGATCTCACCCTCTCACACGAGCATGTGCTCCGGCCAGTTTCCAGGAGTACAGTCGATACAGTTGACCATACACCTTTAGGTTTTGGCCCGCTGGTCTTGCAGTTTGAACGTGGTCTTGGCGCCTATACATTCACATTCATTGTTTACTTCATTACACAGTGACAAAAAACAAACTGCAGTAAACACTTTATGCAGCTCCACACTGAACAGTTGTTGCTCATTGTAGCTTACTCCACCTTTTGAGTGGCGGCCATCTATTTTACTTTCAGGACAAAAGAAAGGAGACATATGGGGCGAGATGTAGAGGAGAACAAAGAGGAAGCAGAATGGTAATCGCACAAATTCTCTGTGGAACGGTGCTATTTTTAGAACTATGGAAAAGAACGAGAGGCATTTATCATCTAAAGCCTTAATAGAACAAAATCTCCATAAAGAAACAAGACCCAGGGGCAGCAGACATAGAGAAAGTCAAAGTCTTCCGTTAAATCACGCTGCTGGCGGTACTTCTGTATAATGGGTTTGCTCATGCATGCACTTCAATTGTTGCTGATGTTCAATTATTAAAACATAATATTTGCACATATTTTGTGATAAGAAGCTTTATGAATAACAGCACCATTATGATGCTGTTCTCTACAGCGGCACAGTGATTTCCCATCCTGACACTTTGAGACACTTTGATGATTAAAAAACAGTCAAAGCATCCATACCGCACACTGAGCCGACAACTCAGCTCAACACAAGGCGACAATCGGAGAGTGGAACCGGGATAAATCCACTAACCAGCCAGTGTTGCGCGACACTCCGACAGCTTCGTGGTCGACAATAAACCTTTGACACACTGATCAGCAAAGCAATACCCGCGTTTCATCTGCTTAACAGACATATTTCCATATCAGTGAACGTCAGCCTATGGTACGTACAGCTCGGGGGGGGGCGACGACGACGACAAAGCAGTGGACAGAGAGCCCCGACCGATGAAAGTACATCATTTATATTCAGCAGCACAGGACAGGCTCATTTGAATATAAAATGGCAGGGACACAGGCAGGTGTTTTTGTTTACTCTCATTTCTCTCTGTGGGGAACTATACTGGGATACCTGGGTGTCATGAAGATCGAGGTACTAAGTACCCTGACAATGTAATGCACTTTTCTGCCATTGTCGTCGTGCACCATTTCGCTGATCACCAGCAGGTGATGGCAGTACCGCAAATGTCAATACAACTTTGCTCACAGCAACACTCCACATGGTGACTTTAAACATTTGAAGTGATCTAAAGGAACCACAACAGTACATAACAATGCATAAACAGTAGCCAGTATCAAGTATTTGACATGGAGATATTCAATTCTACAGAGAGAACTACATTACGATGTTTTTTTTTCTCCTTGTACGGTTTGTAATACTTAATTTCCCATAACCTTGATAAATGGCAAAGATGTAAATACAATCGCCGGTCGATCACTTTCCTGCCGATGGCAAAATGTAAGGGGGTTCGTCAGGGTCAGATACTGATCTGAGGTGGTGGGCTGAGGCCCTGAGGGCCACATGAATAAATAACGATCCGTGGTTTGTGTCGGCGTTTCCTTTTTTTTTTTTTTTTTTTCCTAAATACAACCAGTGACGAGTCACGGAACACCGGGGTAAAACTGTTATTTGATTACTTGGCTAATCAGAGACCTTTAAATGATTCAATTAGTTATCGGAGGACCATCATCACTTACGAACACAGCAGCATCTGATAATCTATTCCGTGAGGTCAGCTGGTGTGTGAGCGCGTGCGCGCGCGTCAAGAAGCGAGATTGGATTCCTCCCATGGTGGCCAGGAAACAAACAAGGCGAAGCTGCTTGATCAACTGTCTATTCACTCTCGTTATTGGCTGTGGGCAACAAGGAAGAGTGCGGACACTGCTGAATAAGTGGAGGCAGAAGTGAGAGGGAAGCAAATTAGAGGGCAAAACTGAGGAGTCAATTGAGCCGTGGCTTCACACTCCATCCCTCTCCCAGACGCTCTAAAATGGAATCTTCAGATCACGCTTGTTGCCATCATTAAGACTGTGTTGCTATGGCGACGTGCGCAGCCGGTCCTCTCGCCGGCTTAAGATTGTTTCAAAGTGGCAGAGGGAAAGAGAAAGTCAGAGAGCGAGAGAAATGCTACCAGGCGGACAGAAATAGGAGCTCGGAGGAGTGGTGGGGGAAATGAACGGTTTTCCAGGATATTTATTCCAATGGGATGAATGCAAAAACAATTTGACTATAAATATAAGATTTGGGCTCGACTAAAATATCATTACTGTCGCTACTGTAAATACTGCTTGCTCTCTATCCGGCAAGGGCTGCTTTGGCAAGCAAATGCATGCAGCTCGAAACAAAATCAAATACATCAGCATACAATATGAAATGAGCCAGCCACTTGTGTGAGGGCTGTTTTAGATTAAAGTGGAGGAATAAAAGTAACCCACCTTTCCAAAGCCAAAATCCGGCATACGCTCTCCGCGTCGCTCTGCCCTTTTGTGTTTAAAAAAAAAAATATATGATGTCAACAGTATGGCTCAAGCTTGTTTATTGTTTTTCAGAATTTTTTTTTTCAGAACATACGATTAGTGCCGATGGATGCCATGAGTTGATGACATGCTTATTTCGTGTTTTATTTATAGTCATACCGTTATTTCAATTGACGTCACAAAGTTTGTGATAACAAAACGCACAACTGTCTTGTTGTTGAATATCAGTTTTGTATATACACAATAGATCACTCCTGTCCGCTCTGGTTTGTTGTAAGTGTAAGTTAACAAATGTCCCCGGAAATTGCTGAGCCCAATATAGATTTTTTTCTATAAATACAATGATTAATAAACAGTGGGACATCGTAGATGCATCCACACACTGAATTACAGTATGCCCACAGTTCCGATTTTACAGTGAACAAATTCAATCATGGCCAATTTGCCCAGACAACGCGTCGAGTCAGAATGACTTAACAATACAGAGAAACAAAACATACCAGAGAGGCACAGCACCTTCAACACGTGTCACCTACAGTCAACGACACACGCACACACACTTAAACAGAGCCAGGCAACCTGCCTGAAACAACGCTAAATCCATCCATCCCATCCGCGCCCCTTGTCTTTTGAAGGTTGCCGTGGAAGCCCGAGCCAATCCCCGGTGACTTGTGGGTGAGAGGCAGGGTCGCCAGTTTGTCACACAGGGCCACCACCTGGAGACGGACACGCTCCCGTTTAAAGAAATAAGAAACCGTAAATAAAGGTCCCTGTAGTTGGACCATGCTGCCGGCCTTCACGTGTTCAGCTCAGGACGGTACTGTGCCTATATCACACATTGGAAAGAGGATGATGGAAGTATAATTAGGGGGCAAGATTAAATAAACTATAGACATCCTGAACGTCTGGGTCACTTCTCTTCATTGCATTAGGCTTCCACCTATGATCAGCATTGGTTCTACGGCGGCAGCATTTATCCACTTATATAGGAACACCACCTAGGTTGCTTCTAGACCGCAGGCAGTCTGCCTCTCAGACGGATACAACCGGTGATACCATTATAATATCTGCACAAAATTGTGTGTGTGTGTGTGTGTCATTAGATGTCAGGGTACCATGACATTGAGGAGACACCAAGTCGTTTCCTCTTCTCTAAGCCAGGGTCAATTGCTGCCATTCCAGTCTCTAACTTGGAGCCATTTATCTGTTTCCTCCACCTCTCAGTCTCTGCTCTCTCTGTAAATCTATTACCGGTCCTTTGTGTGTTTGCTCCGCTTATTGATCGGCTAGAGTCCAGGTGTCGAATGTTTCAGAGAGACAGACCCTGAGCTCATTGCTCAAACATGACCGAGATTTGTGGTGGTGCAGGAACAGCGTACGCACACAGGCAATGACAGGCCGAGAGCAGAGGTAAAGCCTAGCTACTGAGTGTTTAGAATACGCCACATGCTTCAAGACACTTTGCAAAGTACGCTGTCCCTTAAATGCAGTATATAGACACAGTTACAACGAAAATTGAGTCACATTTTCAACCTAACCTAACCCAACCCACACTACAATAGAAACACTGGAGTTGTTGTTTTTTAAACTAACAATAGCAACCCACATCGTGACTGTTAAACATCAGTATCTTTAAGCCTGACTCCACTTGTATTTGAATTGGTCTCTGCCAACATCCCCATCCATCTCTTTAACAACAACAAACAAGGCAGCACGGCAGGGTCCCTCTGACATAACATCGCAGCCCTACTGTTATTATGAAACTTCCCTCCGCCTCCGGAACCTGAACATTTCTATCTACATCGGAGCAGTCACACTGCACGCGCCTCGCTGGCCGCCCGTTAAAAAGCCACGACGGGAGAGGGCACTTAAACCGATTTATCTTCCTCACTTTGACCTGCATTAATGTGTGTGTGCGCGTGTGTGTGTGTGTGTGTGTGTGTGTGTGTGCGCCTCTCTCTCTGTCCTTCGCCCGGACATGATTGGCCACACCCTATTAACTTCACTTAAAGATATGTTATTATTCATATGATATTATTCCTATAATATTATTCAACGGTATAAAGCAAGAGAGGAGAAACACAAAGGGAACGATGGTTGAGGAAGAACAAAGAGTAGAGAGAACCGGGGGAACCTTATAAAACACAGGAGAGCTTTGGCAAACAGCACTCAGCGGGTGGGTGCACACTCAGCCAAAAAACTAACACTAGAAATAGTAACACTCACAGGCTGCAATTAAAACAAACATCTCCAGCGCTGCGAGTTCAGGAGGTAGGAGTAAAAAAAACTAGAGGCCGATATGTCAGAGGGAGCAGCCAACACGGAGCGGTTTGGGAAACAGACGGAGAAATGTTGTCAAATAAACTCCCGAGTGTCAGCGTCAAAGAGCAGATTCTCTGCGTTTTGTAAGCTGGAGGTCTCTGTGCTTGT
Source organism: Colistium nudipinnis (assembly GCA_016785305.1). Classification (NCBI taxonomy): domain Eukaryota; kingdom Metazoa; phylum Chordata; class Actinopteri; order Pleuronectiformes; family Rhombosoleidae; genus Colistium; species Colistium nudipinnis. Next base: position 396,610 of record JAFBJU010000340.1, on the reverse strand, counting down.
TTTGTTTGTTTTTGCAGTGCATTGTGGGAGCATAGTAGAATTTAAAGTGCCGTGGGCGTCCTGAGGCCAACCGCACCAGGAGGACAGACAATGATCTGTCCTCCTGTTATAAACCAAAATTGACAAACTGCGTTTACATTTATTTGTGGAGTAAATGTGCGCGCAAACAGCAGCAGCAGCTGGAGGTTGACTTTTCCGTTCACCCATGAGTCTGCAACCAGACGTGCGGAGAGTAAACCCCCACCCAAAGTCCGTCCAAAGTTGTTCTGCTTGTGTCGCTCCAGGCAGCCTGTTTCAAACGGTTTCAAACGACCGTGGACTGTGTGTACTGCGATCAATCTTTGATGAATGATCCATTTTATGATCCTGCCGTTCAAAGAACCGCCCAGACCATAGGCAAGATCGGGCCTCCTCGTTTCACACAGACATTTCACATCAAGTCCAAATCGCTACGCTTCAGCTTATGAAATGGTACTTCGCTACTGTGCTTTTAATACCCATTAGATTGCAAAACAAATCGGCTTTACAGTAAGTAAGTGCACAGCACGTAAATAAATGATGAAACAAAAGTCCAAATAAAATGGATTTTCTGGGATTGTAATGCAACGCTACTTCTTTTTCAAATACAATGCTGGTTTGATGTTGAATAAAAAAGGCTTCTATACAACCACCTCCACAACATATACATATACATATACCAACCTCTATATATCTAACGCTGCACTGGGTGTGTCTGGGTGTAAGCGTCACTGATGCCGCTGCAGAAGAGCCCTTCATCACTGACTTTTGACCTTTCATTAAAAAAAAAAAAAAGAAAATCTATCAAGAGCAGTCTAATAGATCAAAGTAATGAGGAGCAATGCCGCGCCATGCCGACAAACAGCAATACACACTGAAGTAAAAAAAAAAAAAAAAAAACGCAATTATTTAACAGGAAATGTGATTTCAATCTTCTGGAAGTAAAACACATTTGCGTCCTCCTGTCCTATCTCAGAGGATTGTGCTCTGGAGGAGATGCAGGTTCAACACCCATTATGATCAGGTGGCTATTACCTCCTCTATCCTCATTATTGTTCCTACTCGTGTCCACCTCTGCTGAGCATGCCCCAAACCAGTCCAGAAATCATCGAACCCCTCCTGGCAAACACGACGCACGCACGCACACACGCACGCACACACACACACACACACACACACAACCACACACACACACACACACAAAACATGGAAATCAACAGGTAACCTCTCAGTCAGCCAACACAGCTCCCAGCAAAGTGGGGAGGAAGAGGAGGAGTAAAGCAAAGGGGAGTCGGGGATCGTGACGCCGGCCGGGGGGACGCGGGGGGGGGGGGGGGGGTTGGCTGGCCGGGGGAATGTGATGTAATTACGAAAACGATCAAGCAGGACTGAAATAGAAGGTGTATCCGCTAACAATGGAATGCTGCGAAAGACCCGTACTTGAAATAAATATCGCTTGTGCACTTCCCCTCCACTCCTCCTTTGCCAATATCCTGTTCCTCCAGGAAGGGGGGGGGGGAATGACGCCGCAATCACCCTGGCTGTTCAATAATATCTACGAAATGCCTGCGTTGGTTTTTTTGTTTTTTTGCGGGAGACGGCAAAATGTGAAGAGAGGAGGCATTGGACGGTAAAGTTCAAAAAAAAACAAAAAACGGATGAACAGAAGTTTTCGTTCTCATTAGAAAGGAGAGGACGTTTGATTAGGTCAGAGAAACGCACTCTCAAGTTACAGCAGCAGCAGCAGAGACATCATTTCCTCACTTTGTCTTGTGAAAATAAAAGACAGACCGGATTGTATAATGCCAAACAAATAAATAAATAAGACAGACACCGGCCTTCCCGGTGAGCAGCTCTTTCCGCACGACAATGAATTAGTGTGATGTTGAATTGGATTTTGCATTGAAATGTCAACGCTCAATTAGTTTGTCTCGACCGAATACCATATAAATGGTAAAGGTTTCTTCTGAGGTGCCGCATCTGCCCGCTGGATTACAGTATGTTCAGTCGCCGCGGGGTGTTTCTATTTCAGGAATTGTGTTGTTTTTATAAAGCACATCACGACGGGGGGGAAATAGCTTTGAGTGGGTGTATATAAAAAAATAAAAATAAAATAAAAAACAAAAAAAAACGTTAATTTGACCCCAGAAACATAATTCCAGCTAAACGAATGGAGAAAGGTGAGAAACGGAAGGTGGCACAGCGTGATATGGCGGATGACCAGCTTATTAGGAATCGTCCTCCCCCGGGGACAATGACGGCCTGTTTAAAAATGCCAATTCACCGTGCACATTTTGAGATATTTATAGGTTATATTTCCGAGATATTTCAAGTGCTGGACCCCCTGACTTGCCTTGCATCGACATCGACAGAACTGGGCCTCCAGCACACGTACTAGTTGTCCCTTGGATGGCTTTGCCAGAGCCAATACATTCTGAGGAACGATATTGAGAATCGCGGACTAGTAATAAGATGTTTAACCAAGTCACTGCTGTTTTATTGATTGATCGGTTTTAATCCTCCCAATGTAGATGGCCTCACGTACCACGTACATTCCTGGTCCACTGCTTGTTTTGTTGTGATACACACAATGCTTTCCCCCGATTGAGGCATTCCCACGCAACAAGGCAACAGGCCGGCAGAGAAAAACAGAAGGACCTCCATGTGCTGAGCGACCCTGACATCTACGTCAGCTGACGCCCATTTGTCTGGGGTACAGGCGCACACGTACGCACAGTATCGATTTCCGTCTCAAAGGAGATGGCGTGCAAGAAAGAATTTGTATCCGAAACGCAACACCTTGTCAGGTTGCTGCCCGCACCGGCTATTAAAAGGCTTCATGGGATGCCTGCTGCTGCTGCTGCTGCCAGCAGATTGATGCTTTTTTCCCAGATAGGTGGGAGGTTGGGAATCAGGGAGAGTAAAGGGATCGGAGGGTGTTACAAGTACGAGTAACATCCCCCTTGTGAGAGCACAAGGGGTGTAGAAGCATTCTCCTGACCCTGACATGAAGGAGAAAGCTAGAGTTGTGAGGAAAAACACAGAGGGGCGGGGGTAAGGTGGAAAGAGGCATTATGGCAACGGGAGAGTGGCCGTTATGGGAGGAGGAAATCTAGAGACGCCGAGAAATAGTGCTGGCGACGTTAACAGCGGGTTTGAGAGGAGGAGGAGGAAGAGGAGGTATAGGAGGACAGGGCGCAAGAGCAATGGGCAGGAAGCAGAAAAGTGGAGGAAAATAGACAAACAAGAATATAGGAAATTCAACCTGTGAAAGTATAAAAACCGAAAAGCACAGCTTCTCTGTTTTTTGTTTTTTTGAGGAAAAAAAAAAGTCATATATATATATATAGACATATATAGGACATAAAGAATGTTTTACATATATGTATATAGATATATCTTTAGATATATCTATATACATATATTTTATTTTATATAGATATGGTGTCCTTTTGTCCCTCCTTATGCCGAGAACAATCTGCCACCTGGATTTGTGCTCGACAGTGCATATAAATAACAGACTTTTATTCCCTTTCTTGTTTCTATTAAGAGCCTTTCTGACTTATGGAGTCACTGCAGAATGATGCCCCGGACCGGTGTGATTTTTGTTTTGTAATCGAATCCAACGCACACACTCCACCTGACCTCCTAAGGTACACAAGTCCTCTCGTAATGAATGAAACTCTCCGAGCTGCGGAGGCCCAGTTCTGACGGTGTAAAAAAAAAAGAAAAAAAAAAGCCTTACTTTCATCGGGGTTAGGCGAGGCGAGGATGGCGCTGTGCTTCCTCTTCACCTCTTCGACCTTCTCAGCCAGCGATTCGATAAAACCCCGGATTTCCTCCACCTGGCATCGGAAACGGAGAGAGATAGGAAGAGATCAAGTCAGGGAACGCTTGAGGGAGCAGCTTGAGGGATGTTGATGGAAACTGATCTGAAGATGTTATTATAACGGAGGGAGATTGCGAGGCGAGTTAAGCAAGCTCACTGGGAGAAAAAAAACGCAGTTACTATACGCAGAGCTCTTGATTAATATCTAGCTTCTGCTAATATTTAAAATGCGATATTGGTTATTCCAGTCAACATCTACTCGTAGGAAAGAGGCTAAATATTAATCACTGTGTGCGGTGAAAGCTCCCCTGAGTCTTCACAAGCGGTGATGTAACTCGGGATGATGGAAACAAAACCACGCACATCGACGTGTCACTGTAACAGCGTCTGCTCTTCTCAGAGAGCTTTTGAAACGTTTTGAAAGTGAAGTATTTGCTCCTACTCATCTGAGAGAGCATTAAGACGGAATTGACAAAGGAACATTTCACAAGAAAGTACGAGAAAGGAAAAAGATGATGCTGCTGTTGTCAGCAGTGAGCCCAGATGAGAATCCGCGAAACACACTAATAAATGATGAACAAATACTAAACGTGAGTGAGTCACACGAGCCAGAGAGACAGAGTTGGGTCAAAAAATAAAGTCGGCCTCCGGTGTCTGCATGCTAAGCCGCCTGTTGACCGGAGATTAAACAGCGGAATAATAATTCCTGCAACCCCATGGTTAGATGCATGAAAGGGCATCAGATGCATAGCCGTCTTTGAACTCACAGCATCGTCGGCCACCGAGTTCCAGGTTCGACATTCAACCCAATCACCTTCCTCCCCCTGCTCCTCCACCGGCTGCGCAGCCTCAGGTAACAGCTGGACAAGCAGCGGGTCACATCTGCCCGTCGACTTCATCCATTTTGATTTTCTTCTCAGGCTGTCATCAACCCCGGATCACTTTCACCACCTCTACACCTGCTCGGCGACAGACGAGCTTGTTCTCTCTCTCTGTGATCCAGCCAAGGTCGCTTCCGCATGCACATCTCTGATTTTGACGGTTCCATTTGCAGCCCACATATCCTCTCTCTCTCTCTCTCTCTCTCTCTCTATTTCTATGTCACTGTTCCTCTATCCACATCTTCCTCTCAGCCTGGGTCATCCCTCTCACCCATTATCTCTTTAATTAGCCGCTGTTTGGTTCTGTTTTAACGGCAACATAATTGCAAGCTTCGGGAAGACCACTGGGGAGGGGCTGGGCTCCGTAGGTGGCAGGCTGTGTTACACCAATCTAAGCCAGACAGGTGCAGAGAAACCACAACGTGGAAAAGTGAACGAGTGATCCGAGTGGGGAAGAGAAAGAGACGGCGAGTGAGCAAAAGATGCACTCACTTTAAGCTCTCTCGCTTTAGACACCGCGTGAGTCACTGTGCGTCGCTCAGCTCCCATAACATACCAGGCACATTTTATTGGTGTGGAAGAAAAAACAATATGCTACTCAAACACATGTAAAAACAAACCATCAGACACACAGAGGACCTCTATACCAATTTTATAAATTCTGCATTAACTCGACATGCTCTGTAATCTCTGTATCCCAACCTCATGCCACAGCTCAGGATGTCAGCATTTTTATTTTCTTAGTCACCAAATTGTCACCAAAACACATACAAATGGCCCATAACACTTAATGAATCCTACAGAGATTCCTACAAAGGAAATGACTAAGGTAAACAGTCCACATAATTTGACTTAAATGACGTGATGTCAAGTTCGGAAGAGCTACCAGTCGAAGCGCTTCATTTGAATATTAATGGGGATACAACAGGAAACTTGCAGCTTTATAAACAAACCCCATCCTGCTACGTTAAGTGGGCCCACATCAGAGAGGAACGATTCACACAAACCATGGGCAGGCTGAGTATGTTGCCTGGAACACGGCAACATCAGAAGTGAAAAGCTTGAGCCACAGATGCAGGTAAAGGGAAACGCCAGGGCAATGGTGGGCGGGTGACGTAAACAGGAAGCTGGTATGGGCAAAAACCAGGATAACTACTTGCAAAAAGGGCCATAAATGTAGACTGACTGGAGCAGAGGCTTTAATCTGGAATGGTGCCAGTCGGGACGGCGCCGGGTATTTGAGATTGGGGTTTGATTATGTTGACAATGTTGCTGATGTGGCTTCGCTTTGACTCCAGCCCACACGCTTCCAAGCGCAATCACAGAGACCACGAGACAAAAGGCACAGCCTGAAAGGTGTCTCGTTTCGTACAGCAATTCAGTTTTGGTTTTAGATATTTTCCCAGTTTTAAAATGGAGCCTTATTCAGCAATTATTCTTTAAAAAACAATAACTATTGACACATTAAGACATATGTTGTATTTCAAAACAAAAATAAATAAATGCATTAAAAATGTTTAAAAAAAGTATAGAAATGTATAGAAAAATGTATCCACACAACCACACCAATCGATGCCTGACGTGGGGCAGCGCATGATGTACATTATGTAGCAAACCCAGAATCAGACACGGCTACATTAATGTTCACACATGTGCCGGAGCACACATTATAAAATCAATATCCACACTCTGAGGGTCATGTTTGTGGTTTGAGTGAAGGGGCGAGGGCCTCGGCCCTTTCTCCGCTGTCTGCCTTCCCTCCAGCTCATCACTAAATGCGTAATTAACCATCTGGCCAGGGTTAGAGCCTGATTACTCCATCAGCCCCTCCGCTCCCATTATATGGTCTGTCACGTGTCATTACCTGGTCTTCTTCTCTGGTCCTGTCATCTCGCTTCTTCACATCACTCTGACTTTAAACTGTCTCTGGCTTCTTACGCGGCCTCATACTGTTCTCGGGTGTTCTCCCCCGTCTCTGCATCTCACTCAAACTTCTCTTTCTTCTTTCGTCTCACTAAGATTGTACTTTGTCACCTCCTCTCTTGGATGTTACGGGACAGGAAAATCAGACTCTGCAGTGTCCAGTTGGGTAATAGTCAAGCGAAATCTCTTATACACACATATTATATATATATATATAATCTCTTAATATACATGGGCTACACGCAAAACGATGGTAATGATGAAAAGATTAACAAGCGGATAATGTAATGCAGAGAGAGAATAGAAATGCCCCCACAAACACCTAAAGAACAATAACAAGCAGTCAGTCAAAATACTGGATATTTATATATTTCTGACATGAATTCAAATACCCACTCACACACACAGAAGAGAACAAAAGGGTCTATGAAAATCAAAGGGAGGGATCTTTTAGAAGGTCAGCTGCAGCTCATCAAGTGTTCAAGCCAGTCTCACTGGCCCCCTGCAAACTCAAAGAGAGATGTCTCTTCCGTGAACAACATTTGAGGACCTGTTGGTCCCGCAGCACTCCGTGTCTAACCATTCTGTGTTTGTTTTTTTTACCAAAACAGGCCACATTTCAATTCAGCAACGTGGCTCTGCACCCATGCTACTATCGCGATAAAATGTATCTGCCCAGGTGTCCCACAGACTTGTCTCTCAGCGCACAAGCACCAGGTAGAGCGTGAGTTACACAACGGTCCAGTGAAGTCACGCTGAATGAAGAAATCTAAATGCTAATGCCAGAGGAGGTAGGGGGAGCTGAAATGCTGAGACGCAGCACTGCCTGAAAGCAGCAGTGAAAAGAAGGAACAAGCATCACGTCTATTTGTGTGCTGCCCAGGAGAGGAAAGTAGCGCTTATGGACATATGTGACTGAAGGTGCGTGGAGCACATCAATTTAAAATGACTTCTAAGCCTTTTACCAAGGTTGGCTCATGTTATATCGAGTATTTCCATCATATGTCGGTTGGTGTCATTTTTTTTTATTTTTTATTTTTTTTATTATCTTGTGGCCTGGATAAAATGCCTGGATAACATGAACAGAATCCAGAGGTTCCCAACCCCTGAATATCTGATATGATAAACACAAGGAGAGTCAGGAGAGCAATGGGTGACATCACTGCCGCTGTTATTCTGAGCTGAACAAACGATCTTTGCCACACCAGGAACAACAACAATATAAATCATAATTCAATGCTCCCAAGAGAAAGGAATGGCATGAGAGTGATTGCAACAGGCTCTTAAAAAAAAGCAATACAATTAGATTAAATGTCAGAATGATATCCAGGCCCACGGTAGTGAGCTTCAATTAAGGACATGAGACAACTATAAGCCTGCTAGTGTGTGGAGGAAAGTAAGAGTGACTGGCAAAGAATGTCAAGAGAGAAGGATAGGACTGTGAGCCATACATACCTGCTCAAAGAATTCATCCATAAAGCCTTTATCCATTCCGACAGCAACTTCATCCTCCTCCTCCGCCGTCGTCGTCTCCTTCCCCTGGACAAACGCACATACAATTTGAGTTATATAAAAAGCAGAAAGACAAGACACATTTTCATTGAAACAATATATTCAAAATACATTTGCATGACACGTTGCGTGTGTGAGAACGACGCGTTTTGTCAATATTAGATAATAGTAAATGGATGGCCTTATCTTTTGGCTGCATGCATGTTTCGGTCCAAGCATTATCATTAGAGTTAAGCCGGCGTGATTGGTGGATGCGGAGGTAACAACTTCCCAGAACAAAACTAGCTCAACTGGCTCATCCTGCAGCTAAAACATCTCAAACTTTTCAGCATCTGGCAAGTGGTTCATTCTGAAATATTGTGCACATCTCTAATCACATAGAACTCATTACATTACATTAGCGAGGATCTCATGTGGCCTTATCTCATTTATCTAGCCAATGTCACACTAATTCAATTCCCCATTAGGAGCCCATGAGCTCCATTTGCTTATCAGCTCAGCGGAGATGGAGTTGGAGTGTTCATCTTCTGCTGATCATAGTCACTCCTTAAATATTCCCCCGCGCACGGAGGGAGCGTTGTATACGACACCTGCATTAACAAAAATCAAAATTGCAACGGAATCCCTCCAGTCGTGTTTTTTTTAGGACCAAAGAATTTCCATGTAGTGCCCTTGGGGCCACAGGAATAGAGGCGGGTTGTGTGGGGGCGGGATATTGGTGTCGTGGCTACAGATCAGTGGGATGTAAATATACAGTCGCTCATGTCCGAGTAACATTACTGTACATTAGCAGAGGCATTGAAAGTACGTCGACATTCTGCTCAGGCTCTAAATGTTGTGATTATGTAACGTAGCCTTGGCTATAGCAGCCCACGGCACGCCTGAGAGCAGAGCAAAACCTAATGAAGCACAAAGCCACAGAAAGAGAATGGGAATTTCATGCCAACATGCACCTTGTTTCAAAACTATAGCAGAAAAGGGGGTTGAAATGATTTCCATGTATCTGTTTTTTCCTCAAATGTGGGAGAATCAATCTTTATAAAGGCAAAAATCCATACCCATTACTTAAGATTTATATATGAGATGGGCAAACACCAGGGTTCCCCCCCCCGTTTGGTATTAAAGAAGGAAAATTAAAAGAACTTTAATTAATCCAGCATTAATCCCAGCTGCCTTTCAGATGACATTTACCAGAAACAAAGTCGTTGTGTCGAGTTTTTGCAGGTGATGCCAGGACACAGTGGGTCAGGCAGGGAGATAATGAGGGGGTATAGGGAGAGAGAAACAGTGGGAGATGAACAAGTTCTCGGGAAGAATGTCTGAGAGGACAGATTTTAGCGAGGCACTTGGCAAAAATATGTGAGAGGAATACAGAGCCACTGTGATCCTGCTAATATTATCTGGATCCCCTCAAACGATATTGAACGAGACAGACACTGGATCGTTTTAGTCTCTCTACTTAAAGTGCCTGTGTATTCAGTTTCGTACAACCTTTGCTAAATAAATAATGTTCATCTACTGCGACAGCTAGGCAAAAAGATTAGACAATGAAAATGCGATAGACGTCATTTTCGGAGCCGAGAGAAAAGAGGCGAGCGAGCAGCAGGAGGCAGTGGAGGAGGAGAAGGACAAGCTGGGAATGGGAATAAGCGCCCGGATCACCCGGAGTGATTTCAGACTCCACCGAGAGAGGCTGTGTATGCCGAGAGGGGCGGAGAGCTTTTCTCTAGTTTCACTTTGAGTGGTCGGGAGCAGAGGGCACTGAGCGCTGCACCCCAAACCTCCAACTCCCGGCCAGATCTGAAGGGAGGCCTTTAGTGCTGCAGTCTGGCCTTATCCTATAGAGTCTTGGATTTAACACACGCTCTGTGCTCAACGCACAAGGCGACGACTGCCACATCGACTACACAAAACACACAGTGAGAACAAGCCCCTTTACGAGCTGATCCCCCCCCCCATTAGGGCCACAACCCTGTCCGAGCGCTCTGCCTGTGGGACTCGCACTCGGGGTGAAACTCCCCAGCTGGAGAAGCGGCCTGATTATGCCGTCTATTAGATTAGAGACGTGTTCTAGGCACCGCGCCGGCAGGGAGTCTCTCCACGAAGACAATGGGCAGCGTCTGCACATCCAGCGCAGCCGGCCCCACGAGGAAATGCGGTCCGGGAGGGAGGGAACAAGAGAGAAACCAGGCATTTAGGGACACGAGTAGAGTCATTGAAGGCTGTCATAGCATGTGCAATAAGAGGACAGGTGTGCTGTATAAATAATCCGGTTAAATCCACGGGGGGACTCCACATCCAGATGCAAGCCCACGTGGGCAGTACTTTATTGTCCTTTTGTGTGTCCATGTGAAAGCAGAGCCGTTTCCTGCCCCCCTGTATGACCCCCAACTCAAGCAGCCCCCTGCAGTCCCGTCAGCCACCAGTGAAACATGCAGCACCCGATTTTTATTGTCATAATTCAGCCACATAACACCCATTAGGGACGTGTGCTCGCTCAAACACACATACTTGAAGATTGGATTATGTATTCATTATTCCATCAGCAGGCAAATACATAGATAGGAACAACAAAAACGGACTTTTTACGCTGCACGCACAAAGCTACTCACAATAAATCTGCTTAGTTTTTGAAGGTCCTATTTTTTTTTATGTTCTCATTCTCACAGATTTCAAATCCATCAATCACAGAGACGGAGAAACAACGGCACACATACACACGACCCCACCTATAAAAATAGTCATGGCTTTTCCTTCCCCTGCTCCCGTGCTTTAGCCCCAGGGACGTTCGCCACCTACACAACGAGAGATCCGCCGTCTGCGTGGGATCGAGCGGCTGATTGAAAATCACGCCGAAAATGAGTTTTCGCTTAGATTTCAAACGTCGGGATTCAAAGCCAGTCTCGCTAAGAATGCAGGGGTCTTAGCCGAAAATAAAGCATCACTAGAAAAATCAATAGAAGAGTCAAGAGGGTGAACGATAGAACATCTGTATCCGTGGAATAATTCTGCAACCTCAGAGCCCACACACATTTTCCCATCATGCATTTTTTATTATTATTATTATTTTTTTCACAAATCAACACAGCAGCCTGATTGCCCTCGGGGTTGGTGACCGGAATGAGGATCAGAGTGAATGACCAGCTGATGGCAGAGTGCAAGCTCATCGAGACGCGACAATTACACAACCAGGAAGCAGCGTGGGAGACGGTAGGAGAAAAGGAGGGATAGATTGAGCCAAAATACAACCGGGGAAATGTTAAACTCTCTCTCTCTCTCTCTCAACCCACAACACCAGGAGCCGTCTTCGAAAAATGTATTTATTTCTTTTTTTATTAGGATTCTTGATTCTTCTACATTTTGTTTAAATAAAAACAAAATCAAGCTCATTGTGGGTGGCAGAGGAGATATAGCACTGCCACCGCAGTGGTGCTGAGTCAAAGTGTGTGTGTGTGTGTGTGTGTGCGTGCGTAACAAAATCCTCCTTAATGTCCTCCCCCTTTAATTATCTTCTTCATTCTCATCGCCTCTGTCCATCATTGTCTCACCTCCTTCTCTCGCTTTCTCGCACTCTTTCCTCCATACTTCTGCCGAGCACAACATGCCCACGCCAACGCAAACTCAGTTGCCTGTGTCTCAGTCCAGTCACGCCTTCCTTTTGTTTAGTCTTTATCCTTTGCCATCTCGCTGCACTTCCTCATGAGCGCACCAGCATTCATTCATTTGGATTTTTCCATTTTTTTGCCTTGATCTGCCCCATATGGTCCCAGTTCCCCTTACCACAGATTTGAATCCCTCTTTTGCTCCTCCTCCCTTATTCCCCTGCGCCTTTCATCTCTCTCTGTCCTCTACCTTCCTCACATCTTTGGGAACTTTAATAGTGGAGAGTAATGCCATTTGAGCGCGACATTTAAATATACCGAATGCCAGACTATGATAGGTCAAATAATAGCAAACAATAACACACCTTAACACAAATCAATGATACCCATTTTCAGGCAGGACTGCAAATGTCTGAAGGTGCCAATTCTCATAGAGATCACTCTGCGGGGACTGGGATGGGAATGACGACTGACCTTTTAGACGAAATAGTAAATGAATGTGGCCATTTTGGCGTATTAGCACATAATTGGCCGTTTGATATGATTATATCAATTTTGTGCTGTTGTGGGTGTTCATACGCAAACTTGGCAAGTGCGCAGGTATTTGTGGACGGTCAGCTAAAACGGAGCTTTGCTGGAGTGAGGGAGAATATGCGGCCAGGCTTCAATTTAATGACAGATCGCATGCAGGGAAAAGGAGATGGGAAGTCAATGCATATGCAATGTCCTTGCCCACCCCCAGTCTCTACTCCTTGGCCCCCTGTGGAATATAGTCAGAGCAACTCCCTCTGTAGCTCGGTGACCACGAAGCATTGCGCCAGCACCAGCGCACCAGTAACACAATTACATTGCAGATATGGGAGCCAATGTAACAGAAAGTGAGATGGATGTGAAGGAATGGCTGGATATGTAGAAAAGCAAACCATGGCACTGGAGACGAAAGAGCAGTAGGACAGGAGTTGGCCGAGAAAAATATCGGAAAATACATTGGAGGAAAAAATGGTCAAACCAAAGATGTCATATTAATAAAGTCTTATTTTCTTGATTCATTTCTGGTGATTATAATGTCAGAAAAAGGCCAACGAGGTATTCAGTTCGAAAACTGAAACTGGAAACTGTTGCTTGGGCTAGGAAAATAGCCCAAGCAATTAAACCGCTTACTACCAATTACGCGTGTGTCAGTTCAGCAGTGTAAGGCCTGACAAAATATTAGAGTAAAGAAATGTTAAAAGGAGACGGTCTTCCAAAGAACGCTCGGGCTTATGGTCAAAGGTCAAAAATCATGTCCCGCTAATCAGGACAACCCATCAGAAAGTGCTAATATATAAACGTCATTCTGGGAGGCCACTGTCACCAATGATGTATTTTGCAAGTTATTTTTTGCTCTTGTTATTTCTAAGTGCCCCTTTAGCCTCCAGATGGGAAGATTTAACAGATTATTCTGCGAGATGATCACCAAAAAAAGAAAAACAGGGCTACTTAGGGCCTAATGGGGGGGGGGGGGGTCAATGACGGCTCAACTGCTCGTCATTGTTTGAAGGTCCTAATCTCCAACGAGAATCTGTGTTAAAAGTGATACCGTGAGCCTGAACCCCTGCGACAGAGCCACTCTGCTGCCATCCATTACGAGAGGAGGTGGAAGGCGAGGCCGGCACATATCAAATTCAATTTTAGCAGCAGCAACAAAGATGACCCAAAGCGAATTCTTCCTCGCAGATGGGGGATGTTTGATTACAGCTACATCGTCATTGATTACTAGGATCTTCAATTCACTTTTGGGGCGCAGCTACTGCAGACCAGGTTTCATTCACACGTTTCAAAAATAACCATTAGCAGCCCACAGATATTGGCCATCATCACAACGGTGGCCTTGTTCGCAAAGACAGGCAACTCCGGTGAAATGCCAGATCGGTCGCACTCATTTCATGGTTCATTAATGCAATCAGGCTGCCTCCATGTCCGGATGAGAAACGTCTTTAGGCGCATGCACCTTTCGCATGCTTAAGAGGGCCACCACTTTTTCTGGCCCTCTTAACACAAACCCCCAACACCGATGTTAAAACTCCTCTGGAGGTCAGGACCAGAGAGCAGCTGATTTTTCACAATAGGTCGGAGAGTTTACACCATCCTGAAGCTTTGAAGGAGCACAAATAAAACCTCTGACCCTGTAGGATGGGGGTTCGCTTCAACAGCAAACGGAGTGGCTCTTTATTTTCGCCACTGTTTTTGTCACTGAGAAAGTGTCAATACTCAGGTGCAGGTCAAGGACAGTAGAAAATAAAGTGAAAGGCATTGAAATAAATGGGAGATGGATCCAAGCTGAAAAACCATCTGGGAATTGTGAAAAGGAAACGTAGAAACATGAGTCAAGGACACACACGGTGTCACTCTAATGCTAAGCAGGTAGTGACAGTTATTAGCTCCGACCCTCTCTCTCTCACGCGCATGCACGCACGCACGCACACACACACACACACACACAGCCGCCTGAACCAATACTGACACCGACTAACAAAGGCTGCACAGAGAAGACAGAATTGAAAAAGGTCGGGGAGGGGAGGCACCCATCTGCTAAATCACTGATAGGATAAGAGCAAAGAGCAATAATGGAGGAATTTGCCATGACAAAGCGGATCAAAGAGAAAAAAAAAGGTTGTCATTTAACAGAGATGGGAAAAGAGGCAGATATATTCAATCAAACAGCGAGTCAGGATGAGAAAAAAAACAAAACGACAGCTGATAAAACGTCAGGGGAAAAAAAAACTAAAAACGAGGACATACGAAGGGAAAATGACCGGTTACACGCGTGGCAATTATAACGCCTGTGAAAAATAAATCAGTGCCACAATACGAGAAACAATCGCAGCTGATTGAAAGCATTCCTCGTGGGTGTGTGAAGTCTGTAATAACCTCATCAGTATGTTTCCCCCTAAGGTTCCAGAGCTCGTGGAAGGCGGACGAAAGCGTCACATCGGCGCCATCTGTCACTAAGTCGCAGCTGGGCCAACTGGGAGTGATGGGACGAGGTGAGAGGAGAGGCTTTGGGCCCATTTGAGTTATTGAGGCTGGCAGCTTTAGGCAGCCCGATAATGAGATATTGGAAGAACGGTGTTGGTGAGGGCAGGTGCTGAGCTCATAATGTATGCTTTATGAGCGTATAGGCAGTGTTGGGGCAGCACGGGCATCCTCACGCATAAGCAAAGCTCAATTTCCTGCCAAAACCATTCACAGGCACATGGCTGAGTGCACCTGCAGTGGGAGCTACACAAACCCATGACCGCAGCACAGCACAGCAGCAATTAAATCTGCCAAGCCTGGTGCTCTTCTTGTTTGCCGCTCCCGTGCTCGTTTATTTTTTTATTTTTTTATGTGAAAATTCACGCTTACGTAATTTCTTGGATAATAGGAGATCCTTCCTAGGGCTAAGACAATATGAGAGTTTGTGTACAAATTGCCTTTTCCATTCTCAATAAAATGCTCCCAGACTCTCGTCTACGGCGGAAGATTACAACAGGGCAGATAATGAGGTCTGGGACTTTTCACATTTATTGTATGTGAGGGCGAGGCAAAGATATTACAAACGCATTAAATGATGAACCAAGGTATGAACAACAACAGTGAGCCGGGAGACACAGGTTACAGCCTTGCCACCGTGTTTAGCGGCGTCATATAAATACATAAGACACGAGATCAATCCATCACTCTGCACACTCACGTTGCAGGGGTGAGCTGTGGTGGCAGCAGGATAAGAAAGAGTGTTAAGTCTGCCTATCATCAGCCTCCAGCTCCACCTGAGAGGTGCCAGCACGCACGCACGCACGCACGCGCGCACACACACACACTCGTCAGGCTAAGACCAACTGAGCCGCCTAGCGACAGAGAGAACCCGGGTGCTTAACTGCATCTTCTCCAAAGTCTCCTTCCCACTGTCGGATCTTTGAACTTCTTCTAGTTTTGGCCCCTCCCGAGGGACTACTGTGGCTTGGGAGCCCCAGCCGTTTCCTTGGCAACATCAGGTACCTAAATCCTCGCAAACAATAAGGAGACAACTCCTGGAGAGGCACACATCTCCCTCAAAATTAACACAGCTATACAATGTAGATAGAAACTCAAGCACCGCCCCGTTAGCTACACAGCCTACAACTTGCCAAAAATGCATTCTAAACCTGCCCTTAAAAAACGTAATTTAATGTTTTTTTTTTTTTTTCATAACAGCCGTCAGCTTTTACAACTTGAAAAAAAAAATGGAGAGGAAAAAGCCTGGCGAGGGTCAAGCATCCAGCTTTAGGGTTCAACATGATGTCTCAGTGATAACTATCATTTATACATACCGTCCGCTTCCACCCCAAAATCTCAGCAGTGTCATTGCGAAATGTTCACACTGTCTACAAATTGCCGCTGGAACCATTTTTAAATTAACCGTTTAAATATTAAACAAATATGGCAAAATGAGCTTCTTCCAGCTTTTCAGCCATGAAAATCTTAAGATTTGTATCATTAGTCAGACAAAAGCATGATTTCACAATGGCATCTATGGTCTGGCCAGAGCGGCTCCAGCTGTCACTTCTCAGACATGAAAGATATGTTCAAAAGTAATAAAGTGTATATGAATCACCAGCGGACATATCATTCATGTGGAGCCCGAATGGTTTGGCTGAAAATTGGTTGAGGTTTTCGACGCTGAAGAGGAAGATTTGGGCGGTTTTTCTCTTGACAACTGCATCCTTCCAGCAATGTGAGGAGGCAGCGTGGCAGGCTGGAGACACGCCTCTCCTGAACACAGATACACGCACACCAGCACATTCCCTAGAGAACTAGCACTCACATTAAGCATCTCAATAAATGCCTAACCTGAACTTTATTCTCACCCTGAAATCAAGTTTGGCACTTCAAAAATGTCAACCAACATCCGAAACGTCCTTAAAATGTTGGGTTCAAACATAAACTAGTTATTGCGAGCGCGGGCGCGCGCGCGCGCGCGCACACACACACACACACACACACACACACACGGTTGTTTCCCATAAGGCCAATTCATAGCAAGATCTTCAGTGAAGCTGAGGAGTCCTAAACTGTGTCCCTTCTCTGTCCTGAGCTAAACTGCCAATTACCACAGACAATGACCACTTTACCCCCCCCCCACCAACACCACCACTCACACACGCGTTTGTTAAGGAGAATAATACTCAATCGTGTATGTCTCCGCAAGGCCAGAAATCGAATTGAATTAACTAATTAGTCATACGTCGTCTCATTCTGTCCACTAATTCTACCCTTACTGGCTTTTGAACAACATTTCGAATCAGGAGAACGAGAGCGTAGGATTAGAAATGTCACTACCTTTAGTCAGAATACACCCCCCGCCCCCCAGTCCCTGTTCAAAAAATGTGTACCGTGAGTGATTCGAGGTTATGCTTCTATTTAACAGGTGTATTGACGGGCGAGCTGGGACCAATTTTTCACTCCAATCACACACCCGTGGTTCAGGCGAGATCGATCCAACACGTACACGACAATCTGCTATGTGACTTAGGTTAACTACTCAATTGTATAAGAGTACATGAAATTCGAAATTAATTGAACTGACTCACCCAGTCAAATTGCAATTCGATACCACTAAAGGCAAACTGTCAACGTAATTTCATCTGGAGGGATCAGTAAAAAAACAACAACTCAAAGCTATACATAAATCACTGGGTGAATACAAGCACGGTGATTACTGGTTGGGAGACTGAACGTGATAAGTGTTAAGAGTTTTTTGTGTCGTTTTTTTCCTGCTCCACGCTCACAGTCGCTCACGCAGGAGACGTGCGCCAGTTTTACCGGCGTAATAAAACAATAAATCAGAGCCTCCATCAGACCCCGGAGTCTCACAACTGTTGCTCAAGCAGCGCGCGCGCTGCGCTCCGGCTCCGTTAATGTACACTTACAACAAGCAAACAAGCAGCTTACGTGTCGGAGTTCTTGCATGCGGTCCTTCATGGCTCTCGGCGGTGGCCTCGGTGTGCGTCGTCTTGTGGTTGCGCGCGTGTGCTGATGGAGCGCCGCTCCTCGGTGTGAGCTCCGGGTTCCGCGTGCGGGTGACGCGCACGAAAGGTGAGGCGAGGAGGCCTTCCGCCGTTAACCCATTACACGCCCACAACTTCCTCCTCAACGCGCACTTACTTGGCCCTCTGACGTACAACACCGGCCTGGTCACAGGTTCGCCTTTGCTCCGTGTAACGTCACTCGTACCCGCTGCAGGGTAAGTTAAAGGGGACGTGGTAGCCCTGCGTAAGTTACACTCTGTTTGGGTTGTGTATTGACTGTGCCGGTTCACAGATAACGCCCAGGTGGTTTGTATTGTGACGAAGCGCACAGCGCCCTCTGCCGGAAACAGGAGGTGCAGGCTGGTGTGGAAGAAGCGCAAAACTCGAATCCTTCACAGATAAGGATATAAAATTAACGTCGCATATACACGAGTGTGCCCTTTGTGTTTTGCTATGTATGTTCCCATTAAAATATGGTCTCAGCAAAGCATATTGCTTTAATAGTATAGTTAATTGCAACATTATTTTATTTAAGTATCAAGTATCGGAGCATTGTAAATGTACATGTCTTTTTTTTTTTGCAGGAGTTTTAAACACCAAAGAATGGGCTAAAACAATGGAGCAAATGAAATACAAACCCTTGTTTATTTACTGCTTCATCTGCAATATTTTTCAAATAAAACTGCTGATCTGAAATGAACGCTGATATTTCATAGTCTATAAAAAATTGTTTTAATTCTATGGCACTGTTGTTGTTGCGTCACCACTACATGCCTTTTCCTGCAATAGGTATTTTAAAATCAGCATGAATACGGAGAATGCAGTCTTGCCACCAGGTGTGAGAAACAATCTTCCACACACTCAACCAAATATATAAGAATGAGTGACTACAAAAGCATTTCACTCGCTTTCTCGTCCACTTCAAGAGTTGAGTCAAACCACTCCAGAGGTGGCTGTGTGCAGGGGTGGCAGGGACCAGACGTAATGAAGGACCAGCTGCATGAGTCAGAGTTAGAAATGGGGTCTTCTCTGACGTCCAGTATATTTAGTGTCAGCACGAACCTCCCTGCAGGCCAACAAACACATGTCAGCAAGAGAGGAGGCGTCAGCAAGCCTCACAATACATTAATCACTACACAACTAATCAAATGTTATTCGGTTAAAGCTAATCTTAAGCACAGTGCCTTGCTTAAAGCTTAAAAATGTAGGCACGATATATTCCATAACTAAACTCATTTGTCGCGTTTTTTGTTTAAAATTAAACAGCCGTGTTGACATACCGTCCCTGTCTTCTCCTCCTCTCCTTCTTCTCCATGATCCAATCTCGTCCCTTCTTCCCCGATTTACCTTTCATGTTTTTGAACCGGCATCTTCAAAGACAACGTGTAGCTGATTAGCCAATCCAAAATCTGCATCTAATGCAAAAAGTAGCCCACACGCTAGTCTCTTTGTGTAATAATGAGGAGAGACTGGAACATCACCATGTGAAAGGGAGGAAAACATGCCTGACTGGGTCTTCGGTCAGACAGGACAACGGCCCTTTGTAGTTTTCTCTTGGTCTTTCGGCTTTATCGAGTCAGGTATTAACTGAACCTGCACCTGTCAATGCCAAGACCTGCCTTCTCTTGTTACATAAGGAACTGCAATATTTTTTAATTATTTACTTAATACAAAGCTGCAAATAATAATTTCCCTTCAAATCCAGAACCTTCTTCACATCTGCAAATAGTAAATCTGCTTTAGTTGTCCTGGGAACAACTTATAAACACGTTATCAGTTTAATAAACTATCACAACATGTTTCCCTCAATGTGAACACACTCCGTGTCAGCCTGCTGTTTGACTGTCTTTACCTTTGTCCTGAAAACTGCACCTGGTTAGAAACAGCTCTGTCTGAGGTTTCTGATCCCAAACCCTAAAATGACCAAAAGAGAGCCAAGCGATTATAAATGTGCCTGCAACAAATCAAACAGTATCAAATATCTATCCTATTATAGCACAATCCTTTTTACTTACTTTGGGAAGGACTCCTGATACTCCCGCAAAAAGACACAAGAAGAACCTTGAAATAAACAAAACATACAAGTGCGTGTGAGAGAGACAACATTTTAGTGTGTAGTAATGAATCACAAGCTAATGTGACAAGGAGATTAATCAATATGGATGTTGCCCAGTTCTTATTGGTGTTGTGCCTACACTAGTACTAATTTCACAGGCTATTAAAAATGTATCACTGGCAGGTGGCTGCAGCTCCACATATCGTAGGTACTGACTTTTTGGCCTTGCTGCTGTTGGGATAGTCCACCACCATGCCTCCACTGAAACCTGCCCTCATGGCCTGCGTCGTGATCAGCTCAAGCTTTAAGAAAGGAAGAAGAAGGTAAGTTTGGAAATCTGTGGAAAACACGAGCCTCTACTGTATATCCACCAACCACAGTGTATTTTCACCTGCTCTGAGTTCTCTGGGTAAAGCTGAAAGACTGCACGTGAGCCTCTTGACTGAAAGACAAAGAGCAAGGAGAAGTAAGCTTAGGTAAAAAGTAAAATAAAATATATGGATTTTTAAATGTTTGTCAATGAAGTCAACAAGAATAATAATATACTTACGAGAGAAGAGTAGAGACTACTAAAGAAGGTATAGAGTCTCTTTGGAGGACTATGCGTCTTCTTGTCAGCATTACAGAGCCACTGCAGGGCAGAAATACTGACAGAGAGTAAAGCCAACATTTAAAATCCTTGAGGGCTGAGTTGTTTTTTTTTTTTTTAATAAGGAAGCCTAGTAATTTACCTGATGCAACCATCAAAGGTGCCAGGGCGGAAAGGCATGGCCTGGCCCATGTCCCCCACTAGAAGATCTCCTTCTACTTCTCTGTCCAGCGCAACATCTGTCATGGGATGACATTTACATTTGATAAATGTTTGATCAATTTATCCAGATAACCATATAACAACGCGAAAAACACACAATTATTAGTCAATTTGTGAAACAGTTCAAATATCAGGATGCAACGGTTTCAGACTTACCCAGCATTGCTGTGCTGATGTCGACTCCAACCCAGTTGTGTCCTTCCTCTGACAGGAAGTCTCCACTTAGACCAGAGCCACACCTGAGAGACAGTGGACAGTCACCCGAGTCCTCAATTGTACAAACAACATTAATGTGTTCTTCAAGAAAGGCATTACATTTAAACAGAAGTAAAAAGTATCGCACCTGTATGACTTGATGAGATTATTCTTAATTTGAGATCACATTTGTGAACAGTATAACCAAAACTTAAAATGGGAATTTGTCTGAATCCAATTAATACCACAGTCCATGCAAACAGAGTCAGTGTCACTCACCCCACATCCAGCAGGAAGCATGGTTGTCCCTCTGGCAGGTTCAAAAGCTCAACAGCTCTCTCTGACATTTGGGTCTGGATCTCAATCATTCGAGAGCTGAGAAGCGAATAAGACTTGACATGAGAAGAGGTTGATGAAGAAATTAAACCTTCACACATGACAAACTGCAGTAAGATTTCATGCAATTAAGAAGATTTAGCAATCCCTCTCAATTATCACTCCACAGCAACTCGGCACAATCAAACAGCGAAATGTGCTGCTTGTTAATGATATTTAACAGTTTAGTCGAAGGAACATTATTGGAGGTACGAGATAAAGCTATTTCAACGTATACACTTTAAAATGCCGTGCAGGTCTCGGTTTACTACAGCTGCAGTTGTTCCCCTTCTACTGGGTGTTACTTATAAATAACAATGGTATCATTTTAGGATAACAAAGGGAAAAACTGTTAATCCTGGGGGAGAATCATCAGCTCTCCATCACACCCACATACTGAGATTCAGACTCACTTCTGAGAGTACTTCTTGGCCTCCTCCTCGTTGTAGAACTGCAGAGTTGAGAACACATGATAAAAACACCAGTAAACTCTGCAGTGACACTGCTGCTGATTATAGACAACTGTAGTTAAAGGTCGTTACACATCCAAAAACATTGCGTTAGCTTAGCACCATGAAATACACAAAACCTTGGGACTCACCACTTCCGGAGGAGCTGAGTGTTCCGGCCGTCGACAGCTGGACGACATGGTTGTCCGAGTGTGTATGTGCGTCGGTACCGAAAGACGAATTATTACTACGCAATACGGAGTAATAAACTAGCTAGGTGTTGTGGTGGCAGACGGTGCACACGTGAAGCTTCTCCTTCGTCGAGTTATACAAAAGCAACCATGGGTAAATAAAATGTTAGATCGCCCCCTAGTGCCCATCTAGTAAACCAGAATTTATAACGAAACAATAATAATCTTTTAAAAACTCAACTTTTCTTGACTTCTAAACAAGCAAAAATAGTTTGGTGAGTAATATTACAAAAATAAAAAAGCACATGCAAAGATATTACTGCACAGAGTTTACGGGGATTGAATGTGTATCCGTAATAGTCATGGCTTGACTGAGCTTTAAATATTTGCATGTGTGCTTATGTTTGTAGTGATCAACCCTCCATGACATTTTTATAGGAGATTTGGATAGCGGAAAATATGAAAGAAAACGGTATGCAAGATTTTTTTTTTTTAACATTGGGTTTATATAAACGACATTATGACACATTATTCTATAGGGAAGTGTCGATACGTGACAATAAAATATTAGATTCATTATTTAAGGAACCCAAACGTCACCTTTTTCCTGCAAAAAAAAGAAGTGGTCGAGAACGAGTAGTTCCTGTAAACATTGATTTCTACTGGTTCCTGGTTGAGTGACGTAGTCGGAAGCGTCAGCTGTTTTCCGGCCGGTCGCGGTAAAATGGCAGAGGTCGGCCAGAGGCTGGGGACCGGTGTCCACCGACTGTCCGGCCTCAGGATCAGACGGAGGCGGTCGGTGGGCACCGGCGGATCTCTGCTGGTCAACTGCTGCTTTAGGGAGGAATTAGCCCCGGATCTGTGGCAGGTGGTTCCACCAGAACCAGAGCTCCAACCCGAGAAACCTTCCATCCAGAGTCTAAACCTACGTCAACTGGGGAAGGGGAGTTTGTTTCGTGCCACATCGTCGGAGCCGGATTCACTTTCTCATGTTCAAATCAGGGAGAGGCTGCAGACTCCTCAGGCCACCCTGTACCAGGCTGCACGGCTGCAGCCTCTCCTCCAGGACATGACACCCTGCACCAGAGGAGCTGTCTCCATCCCCCTCAGCTCCCAGCAGCAGATCCGAGCTCTCTGCACCGCCGTCTTTATCCTGGCAGAGCAGGGGTCAAAGAGGCCGGGCGGTGGACATAGGCCGAGGCTTCTGAAACCATACCACGATCCATCCACGGCAACCAGGCACTACAGCTGGAGGGGTGACAGGGGCCCAGGAGATGCTCCTCTGCACAGGAGCAGGACGGCCTACTACGACATCCTCCAAGTGACCCCCGGTGCCACCCAGACCCAGATTAAGGCGGCCTACTACAAGCAGTCGTTTATGTACCACCCTGACAAGAACCAGGGGAACGAGGAGGCCTCCCAGCGCTTCATTGAGATCAGCGAGGCTTACAACGTGCTGGGTAACGTCAGCCTGAGGAGAAAGTACGACAGGGGCTTCCTGAACCACTCGGATATCCAAAGTGCAGGGAGACCATCGCCGAAAGGATCCCCACCGAAGCAGCAGCAGCAGCAGCAGCAGACGGACAGGGCCAGACGGTTCTCCCAGGCCGGCGGGAAGCCCATGTTTGATTTTGATGCCTTTTATCAGGCTCACTATGGAGAGCAGCTGCAGAGGGAGAGGTACTTGAGGGCCAGGAAGGAGCACATGCTGCAGCAGCAGAGGGAGAAACTGAGCAAAGAGGCATGGGTCAAGTTGATGAACATGACTGTGATGATGCTGCTGGCCACGGCAGGGTTGATAGTTATGAATCTGAAATAAAAGCAGCCACCACATGTTGCCCTTCGGGGTCACATTTGGGGTGGGTGCTACCTACCTCAGCCTGTTTTTTTGCGTGTGCTGCACAGGTTCCGAAAGTGGAAGAGGATTCTTTTTTGTGTGTTACAGAAGTCAACGAAGACTGCCCTTCTACGACAGCACAGGATTGTCCACCATAGAATGTAACCCCCAACGGTTCATTGTGTTAAGGTCCAGGTTCACAGTTTTTAAGTCTGACATTTAAAAATACTCAGGCACTGAAGCAAATTTGGCTGGTTGGAGTGTTATCCAACCAGCTCTTCATACTGGCTACCCTGAAATCCACTCATTCTTTCATTTTAAGTGACACAGGACAACATTCCATCCACATAAAAAACATATCCCAAAGCTCATTTGCAGATAATAGGAGTCTTCAGCTATTTGTGTTGGACAAGCTGTGGATACTGTATCTTCCACTGACGTGTTATTGCTCTACCAGCTGTCAAGTTGCTGTGTAAATCCATCAATTCATTACTTTGTGTGTGGTGACAAGTCTGAAGCCAAATGACATTTTGGTGGCTAAAATTATAATTTTAGAACGGGAAAATCATCTTTACATGCTGAACTGCGCCACATTTTTGGAGTTCTTCCTCAAGGTGTGAACACATTAAGGATGCCACATCAGGTGTAATACATTATCAAAACATTTTAAGTACTTTATTTCATCAAAGACTGTATTTAAACATGTATATTAAAATGTATTTAATTTTCTTTTACATGGTTTTATTTATCAATGACCTTAGTAAATCTGTAGTTCCAGGTTCCCAGCCCCTA
The DNA here is from genome assembly GCA_016785305.1 of Colistium nudipinnis. NCBI lineage: Eukaryota > Metazoa > Chordata > Actinopteri > Pleuronectiformes > Rhombosoleidae > Colistium > Colistium nudipinnis. The sequence continues at coordinate 372,110 of JAFBJU010000340.1, read as the reverse complement.
GAGGGCATCTGTGCACGTCAAAACAATGCGACTCTGAACTCTTGCATAGGTGGACTCTCATGCAGGTACTGTAGCGTAATACTGCTGTTGACAGTTTGTCTACTTTATTGTGTCCAATTTCCCTGAAAACCTGAAACCTGGCCAGTATCTTTGAATGTGTTATTTCTCTCCGACTTGAGCTGTCAATACAATTCAAGCTATTAAAACTCTTACCTCTGAATCTATACTTCACAAGCTTTCAAAACCGAATGCAAAATAATTCAAATTGCATTTGCCTCAGGGCCTAATTATGGAGCCCAAGCTTAATTTAACACAACTCTTAACAGCAGGACCCCACATGCTGTAACTTGTCGTACCTTGTCGTACCCCCCCCAGATGGAGACATGAATGAAGAATGAAAAGTTTGTTCACATTTTATTCACAGAAATATAAAGTAGTATGTCAAGTACGTCACTTTGTACAAAATTGCACAGACTCTTCAAAACTCAGTCAGACAACAGAAAAAATTCAGCTTTAAGAAGTGTTAAGAAAATAAAAAGGGGCAACACGAGCAAATCTGTGATATGTGAGATGGACCGCTGCAACAGACAGGTTTCACTGAGGATGTTTCGTCAAGAAGAATCAATCATTTGTACACAAATAAAGACTCAATAGGAAAAATGTAATTTACATGGCTGAGGAATAAATATGTTCCAAAAATAGGATTCAAATTGGCACATGAACTGCTCTGTCTGCTCCTCCACTGAAATTAAATCCTTTCCACCTTCGGAGCTAAATGGCCATGCTCGACAGGGCAGATGCTGATTTTCCATACATTTATCTCTCACGAAACAAAAGTGTTGCATATGTTTGAAGTACTGAGGATGTTTGCACCGACTGTTGTTTTGCGCGTGTGTATCCAACACACCTGAAAGGAAAAGTTCAACTCCTTATTTGTTGTCTTGCCGACATAAAGGCGAAGAGATTGATGGCACACTAATGTCATTTCTTTTTCCAGACAAATTAAACACAAGAGTAACTCTCATTCATTTATTGTTACCTTTATAGAGCCTGCGATGAACATATTTCTAGGTATTTCTAAATATATTTTGTAATAAAATGAATATTTATGTTTCTGTCCCTCACATGTTCTTTTGATTTATTATCTATAAAAAGATTAATCTCAGTTTTGTCAGCAAAAAGTACTGTGTTTTCCCATTCAAGCATGGCCACCCTTTATTTTAATAACTGTTCTATTCCACTTCAGCCACACGCTCACAATTAGCACACAATACTGCCACCTTTCTAGGAAAAAAAAAAGTCCCACATCCTTCCCTCTGCTGGATTTGTCATAATAATATCTCTAAGGCATTACTTTACTTTAAAGTGAACTCCTATATTAACAGCATGTCTAATCTACAGGTTATTGATATGATGAGCTTTGAATACAGGGCCAGCACCAGACAGAGGGACCCCAAGAACCATGTATTGGAAACACTACTGTAGCACACCAATCGTGGGAAAACATCTGGACTCCACACACACACTCATAGAAACAACCCCGTATGACAACAATTGGGGAGCCACCCCGCCATATCTGCACCGACACTGCACAACTTTCAACATCGGATTTTCAACACGCCGTACGATCACTTGCGTTGATGTCGCAGCTACCGATGCGAACACTGTATGCAAAGATATGCAAATATATGCCAAATAATCCCCTGCATTAAATGTAAGGGGGCCGCTGTAGAAAATGATAACGTCATATTCCCCATCACTAAAGGCGACAGTTTGTTCAAGTCCGAGGTAACGGTCAGGCACGGAGACCCTTTAGGCCGGACACGTTAAACATCTCTGAGCTTACACCAACACACCCGTGATTGCTGTACTGTTAGTGTGGAGCAGAGAGCCAGGGCGGGACTTTTGAAGGGGAAAGCCCCACAGGGACGGCGAGGATATCCGGGAGAGATTCGAAGCAGCTTTACAAACATTAATGGGACGCTCTCTGGAGCTGCGAGGGGGAAGGGGCTATTTCTTCAGGGTCACTGCAATCTCCCCCCACCGTTAGAGGAGCGGTGACACAGGCTCCGCTCCCCAGGGAACCCGGGGCGCGCGGGGTGAACAGGAAGTGGTGAGAAAGAGGAGAATCAAAACCACATGAGTCCACTGGACGACTTCCTCTTGCTCTCCCCGCCCACACTCGTCTTCACCGTTGACATTTTCGAAATCTTCGTCTAATCTCTCCTTTTCCACATGGTGGCCTCCATGTGGCTGCCAACCCTCATCTTTGACAAGTGAATCTGAAACGGTGCGCGAGGGATTTATCAGCATAGACGTGTAGCGCGGCATGATGTCCCCCACTTTTCTCAGAGAATCATGAAAATGGCCTCGAAACTAAAATGAACATAGGAAACAATAAATGATCCAGCGATTTGGATCATTTCCATCCCCAACAGAGTATCCCGTGTCACCTCCGACTTTCTCTCCATCACTCAGTCCACAAAAGACATAACTGAACCCTGCCGTAGGCGGTTTAGTAGAAAGAATATTGGTTCTCCACAGCCCGGGCCCTGCGGGTCCCATCGGCGTCGTGGTAGTCGTCGGATGCCCCGGCGGCGGCGGCCTCCAGCAGGCGCTCGGAGCTGTTGCTTCGGCTCTGCAAGCCGCCCGCTACGCCTCCTCCGGTACCGGGGTCACTGCGGGAGAGAGAGGGAAGGGCGGTGGGCGACGAGGAGGTGCTCGACGATAGCGGGGGTTCGGGAGGAGACCCTGCGGGCGCAGTGGTCCCGGGAGGGTGGAGGCTCGGCTGGGCCGAATCTGTCCGGCAGCCTGCGTCCCTGGGCGGGCCGGGGACTGGGAGCACGCTCACATCTTCAGAAGATCGTGGGGAGAAGAAAGCAATCTTTTTAATAGGCGGACACGGTAACGGAGAGGTGAATCTGTTCCGTGCTGTTGAGAGTTGTTTTGGTTTCCAATGGAGCGCTGTGAGCAAAACAGCTCCTTCATAGAGCGCCGTGTAAACACAGGCCGCGCGGACGTCATTTCTTATGCTTGTTCTTGGAGGGCAATAACGCCAACAACGCTGGTGCCAAAGACACGCCTGATCAGTCTATCAATAAAGGCCTTTTACGCCCCGAATCAAACCTTACTCTATGTCTGTGTGAGTTGGCGCATGAGGGCGTGCAGGGTCCTGCCTTTGGGAAAACAGAGGGCCTCTTTGTGACCGGCAGAGTGGGCCGGGGCCGAAGTCTCGGCCCGCATGCAAAAGTGCCGCGGCATAATCGCCCGCCTCACTCTCCTGGACAGGACGGCATTCATCGCGTGCCAGGACAGCGGCGGGCAGGAGCTGACTCGGTTATTGTGTGTGTTTGTGTGTGCGTGAGTAGTTGGGCCTCTTCCTCCATTCGTGGGGACAATCCTCCGCTATCCATCAACATGTCCGACTTCGAGGGAGTTTCTAATCGGACTCCAGTGACCTGAGAAACGTCTTCCCTTGAAATGTTATTGAGTCGACTTTCAGGTCCCTACGTAAACTGGTTCTTTGCGTCTATGTCGAAACGGAATCGTCTGGCTTTGAACAGTAAATCTCGTTATTTGGGCTATAGCGATGGGAAAATCATTGGAAATATTCTGAAATCATTAAAAAAAAAAAGAATCGGCCTAAGCAAACCGACAAGGCTTTTGAAACAATAGGCATTTTGACTTTGCATCAAATCACAGATGTTACTTTAACACTGGCTCTGCGCTGTCCCAGGAGGACATGTCAGTGTGACAGTAAGCCAGCATGCTCAATAGCCGGAACATGAAACAGAAGTAGCCAAATGGAATTCAGCCTGAATACGTTTCCCAATTTTTTCTACGATATCGCTTAGCAAGCATCTGACGAGGGTCTGGCAAAGCGCTCAGCTGTGTCCTTGATTTTTTGCGTGCACGTGATGTGTGGCGTACCTGTGGTGGAGCTTCTATGCACTTGAACATAGGAGCGCAGGGTGATGTCAGCGGAGCCGCCAGATTCCAGGGGGATTGGGTGGGCGTGGAAGTGCCTCAGCATATCGGACACAGTGTGGAACCACAAGTGGTGGACGTGGCACTGGCCGCTTTCATTCACCGACAAGCGCAGATGCTGGGCGGGAGACAGAAAGGGAACATTGTCGCGATGAACGTCCGAAACAGAGGTCAGGACATTGACCCCGAGAGTCGTCTCGCTGCGAGCGCACAGCGATGAGGACGCCAAGGGGGAAGAGGCGGCGGCGGACACTTCCTCAACACCGCCGGCTGGCAGGATGTGATGTGCAGCGATGGCGTTACACAGGAGAACGCAAAAAATATTGACATTACAGCATCTTTTTCCAGGGAAACTCGGCCTGCTGTGAGCTGCAGTGGCTGCAAGACTGCTCCACGGCAAGACCACAGCTGGGAGGTAACTCAATATGGTTCGTTAAAACCATATTGAATATATAAACCTCCCCCCAAAAAACAGCAATACATTGACATAACAATAAAATACTTGAATATACAGACAACACCCACAACCCACTTTGAGCCTCACCTTGGCTTTGCCCTGAAAGTTGAAGGTGAGGACGTATTCGCCCGGACGCGTCTCGCTCTGACGAATCACGAAGAGCCCGTGGCTCCGGGCTCCGCCTGCGAGCACCAGCTGAGCCGCGCGCACGCGGGACAGGGTGCCGTGGAACCACGGGTAGCCCGCCAGGCTGGCGTCACCGTCGGACTCTTTGGCTCCTTCCCCGCCGCCTGCGCGGAGTCACACTCGGGAGTCAGCTTTGCCGCCTTTGCCGCCTTGGGACGGCGATTGTGTGTGAAAATGAAAACGACGTGTCCGTCTGTCCTTACCTGCGGGAGAGCTGGAGCCCTGGGCCTCCGGGGACTGAAGGAAGCGCTCTAAAGGCATGTGCGACGGGTGCTGGGTGAAGGGGGGCTCCCTGCACCGGACCGAGGGGGCACTGTAGTGCTCTGCGGCCGTGGGACACGGCCTCTCGGGAGCCCGGTACACACCTGGAAGATGTTTTTAAGAAAGGAAGGTGAAGTTTGTCTGCAGCGGAAGGCTCCGATCGCCGGACAGAAGTGGGTGCGGAGTCTCTGCTCACCCTCCGACAGCAGCTCACAGCTGCAGGAGGCCACCATGGAGCAGTCTTTGGAGGCCTGACCGTGAGGACATGACGCCAGCTCGATGTCGTCGCCGCTGTCCCTGTACGCAAGCAGGCAGGTCAGGGTCAACCGAAGAGCGTCACACAAACCCACGCGGCCCGTCATGCATCCTCGTAGTACAAACACGGGCACAAATAATCCCTCTGTTTACGTCGCCCCACCCAGGAAACTGAGGCGGGATGTCAGCGGCGCAAGCCCGCCCGTGTTTGTGCTCGCGCCGCTTGTCGAAAAAACTCCACTAATCCCATGATTAATGAATAAGTGTGCGTTAGCCCCCCCCCCCCCCCCCCCCCCCCCCCCCCCCAGTGTGCGTTAGCCCCCCCCACCCCCACCCCCCTTCTCCCCATCTTCAGCCAACAGCAAATATTTATCTGGTGGTTTACCCCGGGTCCGTGCAGTCCTGAATGTCAGCCACCCAGGAGTTTTTCTGCAGCGAGTCAATGGTTTCCAGGATGTACTCTCCCCCGTTTTCCACCTGTGGAAGCAGCCAAACACAGGCGATCACACGCCGAGCTCTGTTCAAAGGACCACCTCGGGGCACAGGACAGGTAAATCCAGTGTTCACTCGGCAAAGGCATGGGCTGGTTTATTTCTCCAGCCCCCCTTTTCTTTTCATAACACTTTTCACGGCGTTTTCAAGCCCTATAATGACTGGGCTATTCCCGTCACGCTTTACAAGGGATGCATGCGCGGCTGTGTTCTCGCAGCAGAAGGTGTGCGCAGTTCCTACCTTGAGAACAAAGGTGTTGTCCTTGTCCGGCATCTCCAGTGGCATGGTGGTCCTCACCTCCACGATGGCCGACAGAGGGATGCTCACTTTCGGCTTTGAGGACTGGAGCCAACATGGAAACAGATACAGAAAAGCTTCGGTCGGTTACGATGTTCCCAAAATCAACTCAGCCATCTTTACGTTTGATTTGCGTTTCTCCGATTTTTTTTGTTGTTGTTGTTTTTTGTTTTTATTTACGCTTTCGAAAGAAAAAGTCATCCGTGTGGGTGGCGTGAACAAGGCTAAATCAGATCCTTCAGGAAGCAACTCTGCCACTTGTAAAAGCTGCCTTTTACGTTTGACTTTGAAAAAGGGTTAGTGGCAAAGGTTTAAATACTACCTCTGTTTATTTATTACGTCCTTAGTGTGAAAAACACCCAACGGCTCCCAAACCTCAAACTCCTTCACGCATGATCATTTGGGGGCAAGGAGCAGTCTTAATTGTTGGTAGGCTAAATCCTAAGACTCCAAAGTTAAAACATTCCATTCATAAAAAAATAAGGCCAAAATTAAAAAGAGCAGGAAAGAGTTGACGAAAGCGTCCACATTCTAAAAAAAAACAGCGCCGTTTTTATGCAGTCTCTTATTTGGCCCTGGTTTCCTCAGTGATTATTCCTGCGGACTGACAAACAAACATTAAATACGGAACAGTTTACACCAGGGTGAACACAGTAAACAGCCTGGCCTCAGTTTGCCCTCTGCAGAGAGTTAGATCCAGACGATAACCTTAACAGATCCAAAGAGTGGGTGTGAGCTGTGTGCGTGCGTGCCATAGAGAGAGTGGTTGTACATATTCATTTCTGTGTGCGCCAAGGGAGGCATAGTGAGAAAGAGGTTTGACTGATGGTCTGGCAGAGGCTTATCAGCCGATCTGTCTGGAGTAACCCTGTTCTGGTCTCGATCTGTGCAGCTGGCCTACGTCCACGCCCTCCAAGCAATTCTCTGGATCAGATGTAAAAAAAAAAAACTCACTTCCTGTATTAAACCATTTGACCGTTTCCTGTACCGCTCTACCTCTGGCAGCACCAGCCCAATGGCGGCGTTTGCACGAAAGGCAACAAATACTGTATAAGCCAGTGCACATGCCGGTTATGTGCAGAGGACCATATGTAAAAAAAAAAAATGATAATAATAATAACAAAAATATATAATAATAATAATAATAATAATAATAATAATAATAATAATAATAATAATAATAATAATAATAATAATAATAATAAAAAAAGAAAAGAAAATAATTTTGATGTCTGTAAGCTGTGAGCACGACGGAAAAATTCCTCAATATATTCAGGATATAAAACATGAATCTTACTTTTTAGTGGTGAACTGTCTTTGTGAAGAAAAAACAACACACACACGCACACGCACACACATACACACAAAGTGTTATTACACCCAAATGCAGTCCTATCCTAGAAGAACGCGAGTTCTATTATTGTTCTACGTGTTGTTCCGTTTATAACGTACTAAAGTTCATAATGTACTTCAACTTCAGTTGCTAAATGCTCAGTGCAGTGTTGACCTGCTGCTGGCTAACGCTGTCCATATTGTAGAGTGGGTTTGAGGAATAACAGTTGCTCACTGCTTCTGGAAACTATGCCGATGAGAAGAGTGGGACAGAACCAAAACAGTAAAAAGGAAGCGTCCTAGAAACAAAACAATGCCTTGAGCTTCAAAGTGCAGAGGGGACCCGAGAGGCGAGGGGATGATTCTGCAAACAGTCAGTCAAGAGACTTTCCAAAGAAAAACAATTGGTGCACACATTTCCCATTTTTGGTGAAAAAAAAACAAAGAAAAACAATTGGTGCACACATTTCCATTTTTGGTGAAAAAAAAAAAAAAAAAAAAAATGAAAAAAGTTTGGTCTTTCAACATTCATACCGAATGTAGGGTTGCGCAAACAACAAGAAAAGTGGCGTTTTGTTATTTGAGACCATAAATGCATAATACCTTCAAAACGTTTCACTGTGAAAACATCCACAGTATCCAGTGATTTAAAACACACTAATAGCATCACAATGAGCCAATATCTTTTTTTTTTTTTACATCTCCTGGAAATGTTCTTTTGTGATCACAGCTTACGCCACCCTCAAACGTTTTTAAATGTATTTTTTTTTTTTACATATGTTAAATGCATATATGACTTTGGGAGTGGGGTCCTCCGGGGGGCCTGCTGCCGTGTCATAATGCGGACAGTAAGCAGTGTGTCTCTGTGCCACAGACTGATAACCCGGACAGAGACAGTCAGCCAGGAGCAGGCAGGAATGAGATTCGGCCCATTTATCTCTCCGACACTGTTGACTCTGCGCTGCTATGATTTGCAAGACCCGAATAGGACGGCGGTGATAAAAACAACTCAGAGTGCGTCTGCGGGGCAGGCCTGCCGAGATGTGTGTGTTTAATTAATGTGCCGTCGAGGCTGTAAGTGCCGCTCCGAAACTTCTCCGAATCTCAGCCTCGTCCGCGGCTGCGAGGAAAAGAAGAACAAATAAAATCCAATGTGCAGAGCATAACAGACGAAACTTCTTTTATATGTTCCCCTTGTGACTCGAACGGAGTTAAAAGGACTTTCTGAGTGACTCACAGAACTATTTTGGTTCCTGTTTTTTCCCTTTATCATTTTAGCCAGTGTGCCAGAAATGAAAAACAAATCAATACTGACTTTTTGTGCACCAAAGGGAAACTTAGTGATCCCTCACTTTTACAGGAATCAATGCCACGGTATCTCTCTCTCTCAGCTTTACTCGCGTCGGCTCCTTCAAACCCCTCCCGCACGTCTGCCTCCCACCTGTCTTCACCCCTCTTCCACCCTCTCCACACATTCCCACCAGCCACTATCAAAGGACAGTGGCAGATTTACACACTCAGCTGCACGGCCTTCTGGGGGGTCAGGGTCAACGATCTGGAAATCCCATACAGAATAATGTGAAGTGTGCACGTGGGCCCGGAAGTGTGTGTAGGTGTGTGTGTGTGTGTGTGTGTGTGTGTGTGTGTGTGTGTGTGTGTGTGTGTGTGTGTGTGTGTGTGCGCGTGTGCGCATGTGCGCGTGTGCGCGTGTGTGTGCGTGTGTGTGTATGTGGCTTGACTTCAGGCTGTGTCACTCTGGATCAAGCTGTCACACTGGGTCAGAGGGCCTGGATTATCAGACTGATCCATAAGTGGGATCCAGCCAGGGATTCTTTTCATTATTGAGCCATGTGCCAATCCTTGTTTTAATGAGGGTCACCTACGAAAAGTAGAGCCTGTGATTCTTTGTATTTCAGCAAACGCTAGCCGTTTGTCTTCATACCCGTAGAAGTAAGAGATTGAGCGAAAGCATTTTCTCTCTGTGCTGTGGCCATCATGAAGATGGATTGATTTGGGGACTGTCTTAACGTCCTTGGCTTACATTATGTTTTTAATCGAATCCAATGGACTGCGCCAAGCCTGGATTTAACCTATCCTTGCGTCTAATCTTCAATCCATTTTCTATTCTTGCAGGATAAGAAACGCGTTTGTCCTCTTTGTCCCCTTTTTGAACCACGGCTTAACATCGTTGCTTTCTCGCTTTACATTACAAAAAGCTTGCTCTTTCTCACCATGTTCTAGTGGAGTGGAGAAAGACACGGGCATGGACCATGACATCCATGGAAAAAAAGGCAGTATGTCTTAAATCTTCCATTTTTCTGTCAGGAAAGTTGGAAAGCCGTTAATGACATGATCCTTGTCTGAATTTATATTTGGTGTGGTCATTTTTGGAGGAGGAATGCTTGATGGCTGGAAAGATCTGATGTTTGAAAAATGGGAAATGAAAAAACGAAAGCGAAATGTCTGTGTGCGTTCGTTGCGTACCTTGGGTGGGACGTAGAACTCCAGCAGGAACCTCTCGCCCCCTTCCTCCCTCTTGGTCTTCCTCAGCAGCAGGCGACATTTCTGCCACAGTGCGGCGCCCATACAGTTTGTGTCGTCGGCCACCATGTACCTCAGAGCCCCCTCCCTCTGGATCTCCAGCAGCTCGGCCTTGTGGCCCTGGCATCCCCTGGGAAGCCGCAGCTTTTGGGACCACTTCTCTCCCCCGGCGGCCTCTCCTCCCCCTCCCGCTGCTCCTCCCGCCCCTCCACCCGCCATCCCCCCGTTTGCCCTCCTGGCTCCGGAGGGGGGGTCGGGCTCGGGGGAGGCCCGTCGGTGCCACATCTCCTTCACCCCGTCCACGACGCACAGGCTCATGTTCCTCAATGAGAAGCCCTTCTTGAAGCGGGCCTTTGGGTGACTGACCGACACGTCCTCTGAGCTGCGGGACTGTCCCAGGGCAGACACCTTGTGGGCGGGCTGGGCGCCCCGGGGGGCCACGGTGCCCGCGCCTCCGCCGTCCATCCCTCCCCCTCCGCTGTCCATGCTGTCCAGGGACTCGCTGGATGCCCCGGCCTCTTTGCGCCTCTGGTAGAGGTCGTGGCCGTAGGACAGCGGACAGCCCTGGATTCCCAGGAAAGGGACGATGCTGTACTTGGGAGCGGCGCCGGAGCCCTCCTCCCACGGCGAGGTCGCCTGGCTCTCCCGGGCCTGGCTCAGCGCCGCGGAGAAGCACTCCAGGAAGTGTTGGGCAAAGTGCTGCGAGAAGCTGGCGTCTGCGCCGGGAGAGTCGTAGCACGGGTTCTCCGACAGGAAGCGCTGGAACTTGTCGGCGAAGTCCGCGGCAGAGGCTCGAGCGTGGAGCTCACAAAACTCTCGCCAGTCGGGCAGTGGGCACGAGGAGGAGAGCTCTGGGCTACCGGGCACCACCGCACCGTTCATCACTGGGCCATGCCAACCCACAGAGGAGAGGCTGGAGGAGGAAGAGGAGCACAGCGTTACCACAGTGTACGGCAGCCTGCATGAGGGGATACCAAAGGAAAGATGCTCATTACCTTTGTAAATTAAATGATTCGTTATCATATATCAAATATTCCCTTTATTGGGGATAAGTACAAAAAAAATGTTTCTGACCATAGCTGACAAGCTTATTAACAGAGTTACCTGCTAACAGCAAGTTGGATGGAACACAATCTAAAATGGCTCCTCTTCATGTCACTCTTATTTCACTCATTCCCTCCTAAACAAAGGCATCAATAGCTTTTATCCAGTCAATCCTCTCATCATCAGCACGTGCGAGTATGTGGGTAAATGTCTCACGCCTCAGCTCTGCTGCCTACTCTGGCCTGAGCAGTGTTTCAACTCCAAGCCTCGGTATCTTTCGGTTTTCATTCCGTCTCCCTCTCTCACTCCTTCTGCCACAGACCTGAAACAAACAACGTCCCTGATTGCAGAGTGGATATGATGAGGGGAAAGGACACAGGATCTCCTCTTTTCCCGATACCGCACAGAGGAAAACCTCTTGGATGCTGCGACCTGGTGTCAACATTGGAAGGGAAGCGCAGACTCAAGGGATTTTTTTCACAACCTGGCAACCCCAGTTTGAGGCGAAGAGAGGATTAGAAACATTTTTGTAAACGAATCACTGCATATGAGTGTTAGAAAAAAGTTAACGCTGACAAAGGTTTCATATAAAGCGCTTTATCAAGAAAGAGTTACCAAGTTGATCAATTTACGGAACTGAAGTTCTCCATTTTCCGTCATAAACATGTCCTTTCATTCATCCGTACGTCCCATTCATTCCCCTCACGCTGCGACACGAGATTTGTTGTAATAATGATCTCGCTTGCTTTGTGAGTGTAAAAGTGTGTGTGTGTGTGTGTGTGTGTATGGCTGCAGGGCAGTCACTACCCATTTTTAATTCTTTCAAAACCGTCTCGGGGCCAACTTTCCACTCATTCAGCAGAAAAACGACAGCACACAGTGAGGTGCATTTCTCAAACTTCGGTCCTTCCGCAAAGACGAGGAGATGTGCCTCTTTCAGGGAGACTGAACGGACCGTATGCCTCGCCCGCCCACGCACGCACGCACACACTGACACACACACACGCAGTGAGTGAGTGAGTCAGCATGAAACTTAAGCAATGAGATGCTGGAGGAAGTGGACAGCATTAACGTTTTTGTTTTTTTTGGCGGCTCAGCAGACAGAAGCAGAAAACGCATAGTGCACACAAGGGTATAAACCTGGCAAAAATGACTGGCAGAGATGGCTGAACGGTTTTCCACCAAAACGTCTGGCCTTGAATGACAATATCCACCTGTAGCGACGACTAAATTAATAAACGTCACGTGAGGCAGTGGCAGCACTTGTGTGAACTTAGGGGAAGACTATATTTGACAGACATAACCGAAACAGCCAAGTCCCAACTTATATTTGTTGCGTAGGTATTTTGAACGTTTGAAATAAATAGAATTATTGCCGTTACGATTTTGCCCCTCTCGTGATTTTAATGTGCAAAAAATATATCTCCAATGCCGCACATCCTGGAAGGCTGTGGGGGAGCTGCAGCCAACCCATCACAGGGCCAATACACATGCTCACATTCACACATATGGGCAATTCCAAGTCTTTCATTAACCTAAACCCAAAACTGCATGTCTTTGGACTGCGGGGCAAAGCTGACGTACGTGGAGGCAAAGTCACAGGGACAAAAGGAGCACACGCAATCTCCACAGAGAAAGCACCCGGGACCAAGGACCAAGACATCGCCCGACGTCGCAAAAGAAACCTTTTCGTATGCAAACCTGCACACCTTTTATTTAAGTATGATTTGAAGGAGAGACTTTTCCTTAGTTTACGTTCTTCCGCCACTTGAGCCAGCTGCAAAAAGAATCAGTGATCGTGTGGAGGCGGGAGAGACGAGTTGACCATGAAGAAAAGGGAGACACAGTGCGGGACGAGCGGGGAGCCCAGGCACCTTTCTGTCGGGCCTTTTCATTTTCGGCTTGAGGACCAACCAGGAGAACGGACGTTGGGTGCGGGGGGTGGGTCCAAAATGTTATCCTCCGTCCTTTGGGGCCTGCCTTCCTCCTGTATCCTTTCCCTGACTGTTGTAGAAATCTACCACAACGGTGCCCCCTCTTTCCTCCTGCCGTTTTTCTCCACCCGAGGGAAGGGGCCCCGATATCTCTGTCGGATGGCTGGGAGATCGGTCTGTAACCGTAAACTGACCGGGGAGGACAGGAAAGAGACATTCGCGTTGGGGGAGAAGCAATCAGCTGCAGCCTGCGAAACCCATCGCACATGATCCGTTCACTTCGTGTACTTTGTACGGCCCCCACAGGACTGGACGGGGCAGAGGCAGGAACTACATGCGGGACGCCTGATTGACACTCTGGCGTTGAGGGCGATCATAAAGGGGTTACTGAGGAAATGATACTCCGGGCCAAGAATGCCAGATGTACAGAGATGTGTGTGTTTTTTTTTGTTTGTTTTGTTTTTTAAAGCTGCGTGTACACATACCTCTGTTTACCCGCGGACATGTGCACAGATAAACACGGTGCATGTTGTTTAACAGACTCCATAACGCACACGCCGCTCAGCGCAGTCCCGTGCCAGCGTGTGTACCGAGATTAGCCCGCTCCACGGCACAGTACACAGCCGCCAGCGCACACAGCGCCGCACTGGGCTCAACGCACACGTCTTCCACTCCAGGAGCGAGAAGCCATTAATTATGAGTCATTATTTAAGATGTAAAATCTGCAGCAACTGGATGAGGACTGATGTGGGGGTGTAAACATAATGCTTCTGTAAATACGCTGACACGAGATAAAATAATTGATATAATAAAAATCGGATGAGTCAAATTGCTCCTGGTTATTTCAGACTGAGGATCAGTCAGAGAAAATAAGTAACTGTTGGAAGCCCCAACTGTGACAGCTATTAGTTCTATTCTCTGAAATTTCATAAACTAAACTAGTGAATATATTTAATCAACTAAATATGCCCACTGATCGAGGTTTAATCCTTTATTAATCTGTTCATTTCTGTTTACAAATAATCCATAATTTAATTTGTTATTTGTCCGAAACCACCAACAAGCACAAAATAAACACGTAATTGGTATTGGATGTGAAAAATGGTGGTTATGACTATCAAAATTGGTCTCTCTCACTCTTTCAGCTTCTCGCTTATTAGCCTTTCATTGTCTTGTGTAATACGAAACTGAATGCCTTTGGGTTTTGAAATGTTTTTTGGACAAAACAAGGATTATGAAGACATCATCCTGAGATTTGGGAAGTTGTAATGGCTTTCTATCGCAGTTTCTGACATTATTAAGACACAATAGATTGCGTTTTCTGCTCATGAGTACATGACGGGGCTGCAGATATGCACAGGGCCGTTTTGTTTCGGCGCCCCACTCAACGAGACCGAAAGTGACACAGGAGTGAAGTCACACGGACAAAAGGTGACTCACCTAAGGAAGTCAAAAGACAGCTAACAACAGCAGACGCATCCAGATATGCAGTGGATGTGCACGAAGATGCCGAGAAAGAAATAGAGAAACTATGCAGACCTGTCGTTAAGAAAAAAAAAAAGAAAAAGAAAAAGCAGAAGAGAAGCAGTCATCAGATAAAAATCCCAGGGGGGATCGGAGACTGCAGATAGAGAGGTAGACTGAGGGAGGAGGGTCAGATGTGATAGAGGGAGCCGAAATGGAGGTCAGCGGTAATAGACCCCCCCCAACCTTCACTCAGCCGGTCAGCGACCTTTAACCTATGCTCTGATAACCTCGTCTCCCCCCCTAATGCGACTGCACGTCGTCTGCAGAGTCTCTGGAGCGTCTTCGGCGGCGGCGAGACCGGAAGAGCTGATGTCCACCCACGCAGACGTCATGAAAGGTACACAGGCCTGATCCAGACACCGATACCCCCGGCTACTACACGGAGCTACCTGTGTGCAAGTTTTTCGACGCACAGACAGATGCAACGTGAGAGATAACAAACCAGACACTGGGAGGATGGAGGACCGACATTCCTCACCGCCACAGCGTAAATGCGCACAGGCAAATTGAGCGGGCCCTCATCGGGCTGCGTGATGCCGTGGGGTAGGTGAAGGCCTCGCCACACAGACACAGTATTAAAGACAATAATTAGCATGTCCCCCGCCAGCAGCCTCTTTCGGGTTCTCTCTCTCTCTCTCTCTCTCTCTCTCTCTAGCCTTTTCTCTGGCGAGCAGTGACAATGTAAATATTGAGCGAGCTCAGGCATCCATATGGCAGCCAGTGATACAGGACGGAGCGCGTGGGAGACGCACATACCGCCACTGACTTCCATTTCCTGTCTCTCACCCACCAGGTCTAACTAATTTCACAGATGACCACAGGCCTCTCAAAGAGACATGTGTGTGTGTGAGCAGCGAGTGTGACACTGAAGTAGATGGGTTTCTAGTGCACCACAGAGGGAAGCTAATGTAATAAATAGCCTGATTACTTTACTAACAGAGGGTGTACACAACAGCAAGTAAGCTTCAGCACAGGGCTGCATCGTTATCAACTGATTTAACAGTTGTTTAGTCAATTATTATGTATTTGACTTAGTCCAGATCCTTTCTCAATAATGCCTGGGCTTCAATAAAAAACAAAAAACTGGATTTACATTTAAATGATGGTCCACAACAACAAAGCTACATTTGACATTGAAATTGTACCATGGACATCATGGTCATGCAAACATAATCTACATAAAACATTTTTCTGGTCTATTGAATGAATATCTAGTGTCCCCTCATGGTGTTGTTGTTACCCTGCCCACCTCATGCACAATTTATATATGTATATGTATATGTATGTATATATATCTATATATAGATATATAGATATATATCTATATATATCTATATATAGATATATAGATATCTATCTATATAGATATCTATATATGTATATACAGTATATAGATTTTAACCGACTAGTGTTGGATCCCGAATTATCAAGGTATCAGCCAAAGTGCTGGTGCTGTAATAATTGTCATTTTGAAATTTTGGTATCTCAATATTTGTCAGCTTAAATAACCACTACGGGAAATTAATACTAGTATAAAGTGTCAGAGATGCAATTTAGCCCAAAAGCATTGTTATCATTAAATTACAATGATATGTAAAGACCCACAGTATATGACATATCATATTTAAGTGAAGTGATTAGTGTGTAGGATGAGTGCTTATATATCACAACAACACATCTGCATGACAATATTATAAAACCTGAGCTTCGCATAAAGCAAATCAGCAAATCAGAGGACATTTCCTCTGATTAGCTGACTGCCTCACAGGAGAATTAAAAGAATATGACAGTGGTTTGAGGGGCATTACGCAGCAATATATAGGATTGCATTATACAGAAGGATATTCTCTTTATCTGCCCTTCCCCCTGTATGTCTCGCCTTGCCAAAGTTGAGTCCCACTTGGCATACAAGCTCGGGTCACGCTGTATAAATATCACAACAAGACAACGCTCCTATTAGAATGTGAATTGACCGAGGGACCTAGTGTAGAGTGGAGTGGTATCACAATAGTGCAGTGATGCCAAAGACGGTGTAACATGCTGTAAAAATCAGGCTAGTTCAAGCTTCACATAAAGTGACTCAAGCCTATGAAAAGGACACATGAGAGAAAGTCAATAGCAGGCGTACAAACGGGCCTGCTGCAGGCCCGCTGAGCCTATTTTAAGCCAACAGTGGATCGTTGTGCACTGGACTTCATGAATGGGAAGCGGGCGGCAGCAGCCTCCTGCTGAATGGCTGACCGATCCTGGACCAGTAACAGGGCGGTGAATGGAGAGGCTGCGTGCGGAGTCACGAGTCGGTGCAGGGATTCGGGGGGTCGCGTCTTGCGGGCCGGCACATCCCATCAGGCCCCGCGGCCGTCCCTAATTTACTCCCCTAAAAGGCCACTAAATGAGCTTATGGGGGGGGAAAGCCCCTTGGCACGGCGAAGCCCCCCCCCCCTTCGCGAAGCCTCCTCCACCGTCTCTGCCGTGCTCGACACCTAGCACGCACTGCACTTGTTCTCCACCATCACAGCAAAAAGCGCACGAGCTCATCTCGGAGGCTGACCGCAGAGGATGAAACGGCTCCAACACCAAAACACAGCAGCATCCTCCTCCTCAGCACCTGGGGGTGTGCTGTTGCTGTTGTTGTTGTTTCTCAACTAACCACGATGCTGCTGCTTTTTCTTTTTTTTTTACTCCTCGCATCATCAACGCATCCACACGCTCTGCACAACATGTCCAATCTTGGTCCACGCGCACTTAGAATGAAACGAAATATAAGGCAGCGGCTCTCACCTCTAATGCAGGGCTGGTGTCATGGCGCTGGTGTGTGTGTGTGGTTGTGTGTGTATATGTGTGAGACCGAGCCTGGCTTCGCTGTAAGGACGTTCACCTCCCGGGAGGACACATGGCCGCTGCCCTGCTCTCTCCGGTCCTCCCCTCCTCCATGTCTCTGCTCGACGCACTGTGCGACTGTATCCTCAGCTCCACGGCACCACTGACCACTGGCAAGTCACAGAGAATCACAGTCAGGCTACTTCCGCCCAATACCTCCAGAATAAAGGCCCACGTGGCCCTGTTTTCTATCAACACCATCGTTCTGATTGCTTTCTTTGAGACGTGACCTTTATCATTGCCTGATGTAATTACAAAAATTAGGCAAATCAATGTATTCAAATTGTGGGTGAAAGATAATTTTGAGAAAATTAAACAAGTGCCAGGTTTCAATAGCTAACCCGGGAAAAGCAGGTTTGTTTACATTTTAAGAGAACTACGTAAGAGCCATTCAGCCACATTATTCATCATTCAAAAAAAGACTCATCCAGTAGTTATTGTACATTTTTGTATTTAATAACTTGATCATCATGTGTTGCTCTGTCTATGATGTGTGTGTGTGTGTGTGTGTGAGAGAGAGATATACATTATTTTGGATCACTGTTCAACCATTTTAATTATTTAAACACCTTTGGTTACAGTTTTTGAATTTAAGGTGCAATTCAACTACAACTCAAGTCGAATTGCTTAAGAAAAAAAAGTGTTGATGGATATATCCTTATACGTTAACTGCCTTTGTGACGTCAGGGACCTTTATTTTGAAGATACTCAAAGGGGGAAATATTCTGTGTCTGAGGCTAAATTGACCCCACCTTCCTTCACTGGGGGCATGAGTGTGTGTTTTCATCTATTTAACAGCCACCATGACTGCTCTTAAAGGAGCCACGCCCTTTTATTGTTGCCATAATGGACACAAAAAGGGGGTCCCGTGTGTTTGTCTGTGTGTGGTCATTGTGTGGCTGCAAAACCATCGTTGTGAGGACATTTTCGGTCAAAGAGACATAACAACAAACAAATAAAGACTTTCTGCAGAAACATTATAAAGGCTGTATAACTTGTACTGGCTTATTAATAGTTTATAAATAATAGACTAGTGCTACGTCATTATAACTGCAATGGACAGTTTGACCACTCCCCATCCGAAACAACGTATGGAACAAAATCAATCCATAAACTATAACAATTGTGATGAATTGCTGACTTAAAGATTAACGGTTAATGTTAGGAATAGTTAAGGCGCTCCTGTTTAATAAAATAACACTGGGCTGTCTTTACTAACATGTTCAGATAATCTGTTCTGGTAATATTAATGCTTGATAATAATGCAGTTTCATAAGCTCTTCACTAAACTGCCTCTTCTGGTTATATCCCATGATTAATTGGTAAAAGTTACTCAAATGCAATTATAGTATTATATATCGTAATTATATATAGATTATTATTCTGAGTTCTACAGTTCTTGAGATGGTGATCAGGCAGAATGTTTTTTTTATTGTTTTTATGATATTGGTTGCTATAATATCCCCTGCATGAGAGCTCAGACTGTGGCTGTTACATACGCAGTTGACCAAATGAGGGCTCACTGATGTTTACCACTCAGTCAGAGTCTCGAGCATAGCACAGCTCCATTATAATCCCCTTTGAGAGGATTGACTCTGCAGCTTCATGGTGGGTTTAAGGGCTAAAATAATTACCTGGTCCGGCAAAAGACAGGTGGTAGTGGGAGAGGACGTGCTGCCCTGGAAGGTCACCAACTGATCTGCGGGTTTCCTCTTAAACCAACAACACCTCCCCTGTTTCTAGTCCAAGCTCTCTCACCGTGGTTGTGTTGCTTTCCTCAGCTGTTAAGCACATCTAAACGATCCAGCTAATGGTCAGGAGTCCATAATGTGTTTGAAATGTTCCCATTTTTACACCCGACCTTAAGTACCAACAAGGAATAAACAAGAACCTAAAAATAACCCTCAAGAACTAGTTGGAACCAGTCGTCTTGTATCAGTCCCTGATTCCTGCAACTAAATACAACTTTAAATCACTATATTAAAACTAGATGAAAATGTGACAAAATAAGCTAAAACCACGGGATCAAAATCCGCGATTAAATCGGCAAATTCAGACCGTGTATTTTAAAATAGCATTATAGATTGAGGTTAATACCAATTGGAAAGCATTGCCAATGGTTTTGGTGGTCATCCCTTTTAATAACAGTGATCTCTGTGGTGAGGATGACAGAAATTTGTAAACGTAAAAAGTAAAATTCAAACGCAGAATAGAACGAGGCACTACTTAATGAAACAAAAAGAGATTGCGGCTGGGTGGAGGCTCCCTCTCTCTGTCTCTCTCTCTCTCTCTCTCTCTCTCTCTCTCCAGAGACCCTCGCTCCTTATTGATCCTAACACACTTCCTGCCGGAAGGATGAATCGATGGGAACCTCCAAGGGGCAGGGGCCAATTCAACCTCCGGCTCTTCCACAGCACAGTCACAGTCGCTCCACCGCCCTCTTTGTTTTAGCCCCCTCTATCCAAACACTAACGTATCACATTGTTCCTTATTTATTCCTCCAATCTCACCACAGATGAGGGTTTTTCAGTGCCTGAGAGAAAACGTTTGGAATTCTTCTCCCTCTGTGCAGACGTACAGTATGATCAGGAAACTATAAGGACCGCGCGCAGGCAACACAGCCTCCTCGGTGGGAGTCATCGATCAGGAGTTCAAACACGTGCCAAATTTAGACTTCAGAAGGGCGAGACAGGGGTGGGTGGGAGTACTGTAAAGAGAAAAAGGGGACCAAAGAGACACGCTTTTTGGTTGATTTCCTGTGAAAGCATTTCAAGTGGTTGGGATTGAGGATTGGCCTCCTGGGGCTGATTTAGGATCAATGCGTCAGCAGGCTTTATTAAGAGAATGCCTGTCTCCTGGCCAGGAAAACACACACCTGACGAGAACAGAGAACTCAGCCTGCCTTTCTTTTCTCCATTATTCTACACAACAGAATTGGGACAGTAAATTACTGATGGGGAGCCTCTGAAGGCTTTAGCCTAGAACTTAATAAAAAAAAACTTGAAGAACGATGGGCATGAGAGGGAACATAAACATAGAGAAAGTAACATGTTAAGACAAAATGATATAGGGAACAAAACAAAACTCACACTAGAGGGGGGGGGGTCCTGCTCCCACCACGTCTAGGGGATGTAGAGAATAACTCCTCATTGGAAGGGAGTTATCAGAACTCTGCATTAGTGGAGGTGATTTTGGAAAATATACTAATGGCTCAATGAAATATGTTTGAAGAAGTCCAGTTGGAATGAGAGATTAATGCATTTCAAGGGTTATCTGATGAAAAATCCCTGTACAATGGTTTGAATGGAGAAATGTATACTTAACCGTCAAGTACAATACAAGTATTTAAATTAGACACGCACAGACCCAGAAACCAGCTGTGTGTTTGCAGTTACTCTGTGTCATTTTGATCAAACACAGTATTAACTCAAATACAGAACCCCAGACATGTCAGCTGGGACACTGCCTAGCCACAGATCCTGTCACACAGTGTCGGTCTGCTGGCCGATAAATTGGCAGCACTGATCCTCAGATGACCCGCTGGTAAAAACAGAGGGGTGTGTGTCTCTGTGTGTATTTGTCGTGTCACCCTGTACCTGAGGTTGGGTCTCCACCGCCGAGCTGGCAGGGGTGATGCGCCATGTGAGAAAAGATGTCATCTGAACCACTCTGGAGCTCAGCCCAAGACAGCACCCCACACTATCACTGTAAACAGCTGAAGGAAATGACAATGGGAAGGAAGGCACGTCAGTAAGTCATGTGCCGGAGAGGACGTGCCAAAAAAATGTTGCATGAGGAGACATAATGGACAGACCTATTCATATATACAAAAAAAAAGCATATAGTATACAGAAAAAACATATGACATATGGTGTCTGCAGCAGCCCAACAAGGCATACAGTTCAAACCACTTAATGATTGGAATATGTTAATTGTGTTTTTTTATTTAAGCACCCGTCCCTTCCCATCCCATCCCCTTCAACAGACGAGGTGAGAAGAAGGCAGGGTGGTGAGGGGTCAAAAAAAGCGACCGGTTTCCATACCCAGGATCCGGACTGGCTGATCTCTGGTCACGTGGCTGGGTGATTCAGCCAGACGATGTAAATCAGAGTGCAAGGGGGGGGAGCATCCACTTGACAGAGGAAGCCTGTTTCCATGGCAACATCCCCATGGGTGGGGGGGGGGTGCAATGTATGCAGTGACAGAGGAAAGTAAGAAAAAGAGAATGGGGACAGATACATTTCCAAGGATTATAAGAGACTGAAATGTGACCGAAGGATTTCTCCAAAAAATAAAACCAACACCTCCGAAACACAAGATCAAACTCCTTCTGCGACACACACACACCTACACGCATCTACACACACACTTACACACACACACCTACACACACACACACACGCTCTTCGTATCCATGCAACAGTCCTCAGCGGTTTATGGCCTCAGCTACTTAGCAACACAAAGGAGAGGAAAATCCTGAATGGTGCGTCGGTTCAATGAAAGCACTGAATGACATTTTTACAGCCACAGAGAAATGAATGAAAAGGATGCTGCTGACAAGGAGGAGAAAAAAAAACTCACCTGGCACACTAAAAAGGGATTTATTCTTTGTAGGGTCCTTAATTTCTCTCTCATCAGGACTGATCTTCAGCCTCGGATGCTCTGCTCTGAAAACTGACGGAACTAAAACTCTTTAGCGAGAGATCAGATCAGAGACCCAGGAAGCCTCAAACTGGAATCAGCTTGAAGAAATCTGAAGAAAGGAAAAACCCAAACCCCTAAGCTTTGGGGGAATTATATAAGTCTACACATAACTTCTCTGCTCGGACCAAGGATCAGTCCTGGCGAAATGACATGTCTGTTGCCATAAAAAGAATATCAAGCCATTAGACCTTACTTAGGAGCTTTGCTACTCTAAAGACGGAGGCGGTTACTTTTTATGTGGCCTCGGACGGAGAGCTGGAGACGCTGGGACGAAAGGTACGGAGAAGAGAGACGAAAGAGACTGGCGAGAGGAAAGAGTAAAGGTAAGAGTTTGGGGTTAAAGGTGAACGGCGCAGCGGTGGGCAGAGGGAGGTTCTAACTGTGCTGGGATGGTCTGCTCTGATTGAGAATCAAAAATGGGGCTTAAGATAGATGAGTAAGTAGAGGGGGGATGCGTGTGTGTGTGTGTGTGTGTCTCTCTCTCGTTAGTCTTTAATGGCTGGGAGCTGAGGTACACTTTAAGAGGAGGCCTTTCATGAATAATGCACCCTAATTCAGTCGTACTCAGACTCTCAGAGGGAACACTCCGGCCCGGATCACTGATCAGCACATTCATTCCGTCTGTGTCAGTCAGCTCCGCCTCCTGCTCCCGGGTCAGATGTCAAACAGGCCCAAGAGTGCTTAATATCAGCCTGCATTTGTCTCTTTAACATTACGACTTATGTAAAAGTACAAAGAATAATATCATATTATAAATCCACTGGAAGAACTACAACGAGACCAACGACACCAGGCTTGTGACCTCACCCCGCCACCAAGCCCAACAATTCTGAGTGCAGACATAAACCTTTAAAAATGGATTATGAATATTTACTTTAATATTTAAAAAAAGGCCCAGTTTTTTTTTTTGTTATTTTTTTTTTAAATCACCCCTTTCGCCCAACCATGATCGTGCCTGCCTTCCTCGTAGTTTTCGCTGAGTCAAAGCTTAGTGTCCAACCACCTGCCAATCAATATTAGAACATTTCTCTGCTGATGGACACACAAAAGTAGGAGAAGGAGGTTATGACAAAACAAAAGTGCAATCCCCCGTCACAGATATCCACATATATTTAAGTAAATGATTCAAGAAAAATTACTGCATCATCTTTATTTTGAATATAAGCCCAATATCAATCAGAAAGAAAAGAGGCAGGCAGGTAAACAAGCTCAGTAATTTGAGAAAAGAGGAGTATTAAGATCGCAGACTGTTGAGGTATAACTGATGCGACCCTCATCTATGTGCCGAGAAACATATGGTCTCTTCACAGCTACTAACAGCATCATGCTCTGCCAAGAAGCAAGACATTAAAGACGGTACTTATCCATCATATGAGATGTCGGAATAAAGGAGAAACCACCACCATCTTCACTTTTTACAGTGACATCCCCAACCAAGCAGAAATTATACTGCTGAACACATGCCCTAAATCTTATATCTACCAACCTTTCATATATGTATGTTATTTGGAATATTGATTGTTTTCTGTCTGTCTGCATGGAAATGGTGTCAAACTTGTAGACTTCAATGTTGGCGTGTCCCACAATGGCAATTCCACTACACTATATATGATAATAATGACAATTAAGGTCATGACACAGCCACATTTCACTAGTACATTTCCTTATTATATCCCTAGTTATAGTAAATCCCAGCAATTCCCAGGTGTGGTGGTCCCCTTTGGTATTGGACGAACCAAATCGTTACTTCATTAAATTTGTGCGACAACAGCACACACTGCTACGTCTGAGTGTCTCGCTAATCTAGAGTAAAAGAAGGAACCTTCCGTAATATGTTTCAAGCGTTTATGTCAACCGCAAATGATCAAAGAAACTGAAAACTGAAATCAAGAGAAACCCTATTTTTTTTTTAAACAGATTACGTTTCCCTAAACTGACCCCTAGTGGAGGGTTTTAGCTAGAGCAAGAAAGACATTTAAAGCCCCGGTTTCATGAACTCGCGCCTACTGCTGAATGCAGAACCAGTCAAGTCTCACAGTGACAAGAGGACATCACTGTGGGACAGCTCAGAGGTTTTGGTCATTCTCATGGAAACGGTGGAGGTGGTCAGAGTACCTTGGAGGAGAGAGAAATGGAGAGTTGAGAGTATTTAGGATTTGTAAGGTCTAAAATGCATATTCAGTTCAATCATGACGGAGAAATATAAAACTCACTTTTTAGCGCAGAAAGCGGAGCAGTCTCGGCCAATACTCTCGCTCCACGCAGTCTTGTACAAAACCTGAAAAAAATGAAGTTGAGTTTTTCTAACACAGAGTGCTATTATGTAACAAATGCTAATCATAGTTATCAGGACACTTACCAAGAAGACCAAGCAATGGAGGAACAGGGTGTAGAAGAACGCAATGGTTCGAGCCACCTTGTTGGACAGAATCCCACGTCCCTAATAAAATCATAAATTCAGTGATTAGACAAGTTGTTGCACCAAGGTGTGGGTGTGTGTGTGCGTGTGCGTGTGCGTGTGAGGGGTTACCAGGCTCAGAGTTGCCTTGTCCCAGGGACTGAGGCTCTGGTACCGGCGCTGACGCTCCTGCAAACACAGATGAACACATTCATCATCATTATTTCTGAGTGCATGTTCGTACAAAAATTATTTTCTTAATGAGTCTTCAATTCTGTACGACTGACAGCAAATCAAGCTCTTAAGACCGTGCTGAAGATATCTCATATGTCGTGTCATCCATGTTCGGTCAGTTATTAAAGGGCAATCCTGAGGTTAAACAATAAGGTGGACCAGAAAATGGCAGTTTGATTTAGTGTGTAGCAAAGGAGCGCGAGTTTGCACCTTCTTGCTGAAAGAAGCAAATGGATCCATTCTCTCCTCATACTGGGAGGAGTAGCGCATCACTGTGTCATCGCTGTCGCCAGCCTGAAGCAGAGAAAAAATACAACACACGTCTAAATATACCTCCCAGGCATCTTTCAGATGGTCGCACGGTCGCACGGTCGCACGCACGCACGCACGCACGCACGCACACACGCACACACACACGCACACACACACACACACACACACACACACACACACACACACACACACACACACAATGATGCACCTTGGTGGGGTAGCTTTGCAGGAATTTGATTTTCTCATAGAGCTTGATGTTGTCTGCCCTCAGGCTGTCCAGTTCATTCTGCAGGGCCTGCATGGTCTGCTGCAAGGAGCGGTTCTCCTGCAGAGGACAGAGAAGACTAATGGATGAGAAATGTCTTCTTCCATAAAAAGACACAGGATTACACTGTGTGCGTGTGCGCGAGTGAGTGAGAGAGGGGAAGGAGCGGTGACTCACAACTTCAAGCTCCTGGTTGCGGGACCGGAACCGCTCCCTTTGGCTGGAGATGATGGAGAGCAGAGAGTCCATCTGGCCCTGAGGAAGCTCAGCATGGTGGCTCGCGCCTGAACCTGGAGAAAAAACACAGGATGCCATTATTCACTCACCTCTATATCTGGTAAGGGACTTTTTTCACACGTGATATTGTGAAAACGGGTCAATTATCAGTTTGACTTCAGCAAAAACAACTGGGCCCTGTTTTGACTGAATCTTGTGAGTAAAAAAAACACATATATTCATATTTTCA
The DNA here is from genome assembly GCA_016785305.1 of Colistium nudipinnis. Taxonomy (NCBI): domain Eukaryota; kingdom Metazoa; phylum Chordata; class Actinopteri; order Pleuronectiformes; family Rhombosoleidae; genus Colistium; species Colistium nudipinnis. The sequence goes on along the minus strand of JAFBJU010000340.1, from coordinate 346,577 downwards.
CTTTTATATCCATGAGGACTGACATTGCATACATGGGTTTTGGCTTGTGTGTCCATCAAGAACTGAAACGCACACATTTTAGTCTTTGTAACACTTGTAAAAAAAAAAAACATAAATTATTTATTATATCTTATAATATATATTATTATGTTAAATCTGGGTATGTACCAGCAAACATGGCAGTGGCCTCCTTGATGGGATCTGGGATGTGCCCCATGTTGGCGACCTCTGACCCGTCTGCATCGGGACGCTGAAGGGAGGACATGGCCTGGATGGTGCTCAGGTCATGCTCCAGCTTCAGGATGAGCTCCTTCTGCTCCGCGCTGATACGCACTGCGGCTGAAAACTCCACCTGCAGCTCTGCATAGCGGCCTGTTGGGGTCAGAGAGGAAAGGTGAAGATTAGTTACAAATTAGTTGTCACCTGGACATTTAGATTTCATTTATAGTTCCAAAAAGAACTCACCTGTAATAGCTGAAAATGGCAGAAGCAATCCAATATTTACATCACTGAAAAGCCCTGTAAACCCTCTGTCCTATTTTCTGAGCCTTTACTACTAATCTCTTTCTCTGAGAATACTCATTTCACACAAACATTCCCATTTTTTTTTTTTTTTACAAAGTATGTGAACAACATGTTTTTGGCATAAAGAAACAAAAAAAAAACTACCACAGCACACTTTTAGTATTTGTATAAAAGAGATTTACTTCAATTATCACACCTAGGGTGCATGTGAATAATAATGATGATGAATCAAATGTCAATCATAACAAATACATTGTGAACGTTTCATACAGTGATATTGCTTTTCAATGTTGTAGAGGGGACTGTTTTACAGTGCTGAGAACAAACAACATGATACGTTTAGTAAATAGAAAGATAAAGAAACAATGATACATGAGGAAAAAACGAAAGGGAGGGAAGACCCCGAAAGGACAAGAAAGCATCTCAGGAGTGACAGAAGTGCGAGGGGAAACAACTTTCAAAAGACATCTTAACCATCCCTTTACAGTCATGCAGCCTTTTGTACTACAACACATACACACGCACGCGCGCACACACGCTCACTCACTCACAAAGTAAGCAGTGGGACAGTTCATCAGGATTATTACTTCCACATTGTTGATGATAAGTTGGAAAATATCACCAAAAAAAAAACAAAAAAACACTCTGAATTTGATAAAGCCTCAACAAGCATCTTAAAGCTTTCCAAAAGGAGGGGGGATTGTGAGGGGGGGGGGTGAAGATCTCCCCAGGTCATTTGGTTGTCAGACTACACTGTGGTTTAAGCTATGGGTGAACTGAAGCAACAACACTAGGTAGCAACGTACACAAAAACTGTCAGAGGGTGAATAACTACTTCACTATTTGGCTTTTTTTGCTTCCTCTTTTAAGTCTTGTGAGATTTCAAATGAAATGTGTATTGTCCCAGAGCTGTGCTCCTCGGGTTAAAATTGTACAGACAAGCATGGGGGAAAAGAAATGCGGAGATGACGAGGAATGGCTTAAGACTTAAAAATTAGCAGGAGCCAATGTGAGAGGTGAGCGAAAAAAACCAAAAGCCAAAAGGATGAGTGTATTGTGCTGTATTATGTGTGTGGATGTATTACTGAGTGTGCTATGCATACAGCACCACTGATTTGGAAAGTGTTTCCTTATAAAACCCACTTCATAAGATATATTCTAAAAGTATTACAAAAAACATCTGAGTTTTTTTTTTGTTGTTTTTTTCCTCTCTCTCTCTCTCTCTCTATCTTTTCTTTCATTGTTTTTTTTTCCTGAATATGGTGACCAGTGCTGCTGTTCGGGCTTCCATTACAACCAACATGTCAAATGAATAACCACTACTTCAACAGATCATACAGTAAAGCTTTACGACTTCAGAAAACATGATATGATATACAGCATCTGTTTACACCTTTACAATGTTATTCAACAGTGTATAGAATCATCTGATTTAAATTTGTAGAAAAATATCTGTGGATCATGGAAAAGTCCTGAATCGTCCCTTCTCTCCTCCTGCCTTCGAACAAAAGCATACTGTGACAATAGTGAATCAATAGCTACTTGATCGACCGTATTTACACGTCTCTTTTCCGAATAACCATTAGAATTGGCACACGTCATTATCAATACCTGTAGTGCCGTTATTAATGTCACAGCAAACCTGACACAAACAGAAAAATACAAAATGCCCTATGAATAAATTCAGTGTTATTACAGTGTATGCTGTTTCTGCATGCTTCCTCCTTCATTCAATGCTCTGGCCTTGTTGTTTTTTTTTTTTTTGTTGTTTTTTTTTTTTTTTTTAAACCTTTTTTTTTTTTTTTTGTTATTTTCAAATCGCCGCTAGTTACGTTATGTACAATGTAAGAAATGTGGGATAACAATTGTCTGAAATAAGACCCGGACCAAAACGGGTCTGCAGGTCAGTCATAGGAATACACAAGGTTGTTTTCTCTCTTTTTTTTTTTTTTTTTTTTTACTGTTTCACTGCACTTCAGCCATTATATACAACCCTCTCCAGAGAGCTGAGAATAGGATAGACGACTTTTAAGTACCACGGCAAAGTGTACGCGCAATTAATTTGAATCAAGACGTGGGGACAGATCATGAGCGAATCAGGTGAGAGCGTCTACGTCGAATGACATCACTAGTTTGGTGCCCTGCTTGGCAGTTAAAGGCACAAATCTGATGATCTCACATGGGTTTAAGGGGAGTCGATGGATCTGAACAGAAAATGGATAATGGGTTAAGTGCTTATATACGTTTCAGTAGCTATTCGTCATCATAAAACATACTGTGGTTGTCCGGTCCAAGCAGTCCAGCGGAAGGTGGTAAGCCTTCCATATTCAGCCAATGTTTGAGGGGGAGTTTTTAAACTATTTAGTTGACATTACCGAATCCAATTTTAAACGAATGCATCTTAACACAGTACAATGGGATTTTCAGTAACAATATAACCGGTGTTAGATTCAGGGGAAGGGGAGGCTCAAGGGTGGACTGGGTTTTTGGATCGAAACCAAAACAGGCGTTTACTCGTAACATCTACGTCTGTACAGGACCATCTGTACTTTGGAGCAAAGCGGCTGCTGTGTAAGTAACGCAGCTCGTTGTGTAGAAAACAGGGGTACAGCTATCTTACGTTTTCTTTTTCTTTTTTTGTTAGTGTTAGGATGTGGATAAGAGTCTGTGTGCTTGGTTCACAACCACTTTTTTAAAAAAGGCATACATTTCCCTGGTTCCCCGGGACCGTGCTCTGCTGTAGTGTTCACAGACCCCGTCCTGGGCTAAGTCCTCGAAAAAAATATCCTAATAAGTGCTTTGTTACGGACTGCAATATAAATTATGCATAATCATAGGCTGGCTATATCTGTTCAATCTGGCATAGCACACCTGCTAGCTGGTACACTTCTCTAATCTCAATTTGGCAGATATGAACCTCTTTCGAGCTAACATGTGTTCTCAAGTTTAGGTAATTTCCTTTGACCTATTTGACAACGTGTATACATTTGGACCTGTTAATTATGCTAGTGGGATTAACGAGCGGCCGAACTCTAAAGAAAGCTGCGTGCCCCCCCGAGCGCTAGTGTTGGGCTTGCCCAAGAAGTAGCCCGGATGAACATCGTGGGAGAATAGAAAACAGGAAAAGAGATATGCTATCATGTATTCACCGATCTTGATATGTCCTTTGATTCTCTAGCTAGCAATTTAAGAGCATAACTGATGTGGTAAAAGCCTTATGCTTACGGGAGCATGAACTGTAGCAAACACATCCCCCCCCCCAAAGCTATTGAAATGACACTAAACTTTAGGATTCATGAATATACAAACAAATGAGAACTAGTACATCTTTGTAAATATTAACCAATACTGCCGGCAGTCTATACGTCTAATAAAAATGTTACTTGCCCTCAGGAACAGTATAATCCCTTAAAAAATAGACAACTCAAATGATAAGACATTAAATGAAAAATACAGCACCTATAAATAAGCAGAATAAAAACCAAACTATAAATGCAAAATAGCAATAAAACCAAGCTACAGTAAATCATAGTATTACACTACTTTGTGATAAGATTAATGTAATGGTAACGCATCAAACAGCTTAAAGAAGGGTGTCAGTTGTGCACTAGTAGTGTGTGCAAGTAGATAGGAAATATGACCCCACTCATTGGAAAAACTAAACACTCCTCAATCGCACACAAACACACACACACACACACTCGCATGGATTGACAAGCTTTTGTGTACATGCACCCTCACCAACGCGCACACACACAGGCACCCACACAAACACACACAAAGGGGAGGCAGTGGGCTGACAGGCACTGAGGGCTTGTGTGGGACAGGGAGGGGGTGATATGCCTTATAATTTGTAGTGTATACAGTAGAATTCAAAGCAAAAGACGTACATCCCTGGATACAGGAGAGACTGGAGGAGAGCGGAAAACTACTCGCACCAGGATTGTGGTGAATTCACTTTGACGGCAGATTAATCAAGTACTGTACATTGCAATTCATTTGCGGTAAAACCAATCTTTTCAGTCAAGAATTTCATTATTCATAATCTACTTAATTTAACTCTGAGTGAATTGACCTCGACCCTGACTTTCATGCAGGCAAATACAAACACACAAACACACTCACACTCTTCCTGATTTGGCCTATAAAAAGATGTGTTTGTGAAAGGAGTAAATTTGTCAGTGGTGTGCAAACACACACACAAGCACACACTCGCGCGCACACACACACACACAAACATACCCAGCAGGTCCAGTGCTGGGTAAAGCTGTGACGTGCACAACCTAAAACAACAAGAGACACATATAGTATCACCATGTCAGACAGCTACAGTACTACGTGAAATTCATTGTATCTTATTTCAACAAATGCAACATTAATCCATTCTAATTTGTTTTTTTTTCTTTTAAAAACAGTACACTTGTTATTCTCTTATTTTCTGTTTCTTATTTTGTACTAATTAAAAATGCTTCCTAAAATTCCCTATTTTGTACTCTTTAGAGTCAATAGACTGTGCAATCTCTTATTGGCAACCAAATTGCAATATCAAAAAAAGAGATCATCCTTCATCCTTAAAAGAAGGGTTTAAGGAGGCAAAAAGAGGGTTCCTTCCTTCCATGTCAGATGAGTGCGTGTGTTTGTGAGGAATTAGAGATCCTTCTGGCCATCACATGGCTGTCAGCAGGACAGGATATGGGACACAACAGGTCAAAGTTCATCTTTCTTACATCAGTAACCATGGCAGCTCAGCCGGCAGGCCTTCCACTACCCTCTTAAGAGTGTAGGAGTGAGATAAAAAAGAAAACATGCTGCCATTGAGAAGAGAAACCGTACACACACACACTCGCACACCATTTTTTGAGTGTGCACACACGCGCACACACACACAAACACACACACACACAGGTGCACACTGACACAACCCCTAACATACAAACACGCACACACGCAGTGAGTGAAAAAGGCAAAGGGTTTGTAACAGTCACTCTACAGTGTGAAAAATGAGGCGTCTCACTGAGTGAGGGGAGGTTTGTGGACACTTGGGAGGTGAGAAGAAGAGCGGAAAAAATCTCCTTTAAGAAAGTGAGAGTTCTTGTAAGAGAGTTCCTGTCTCTATCTACCATCTATCAGTGTCTATCACTGCGACAGCTGCTGTGTCAGGCCTTGCCTGTGTTACTGAGACCAGGTTTCAACCCCAGCTGCGGGTCACACCCCAGCTCAGGACTGACCAGTCTGGTGCACCAGTGGCTGGTGATAGGGGGAGGTACAGCAGGGCCGGAGGCCAGCAGGACGGCTAAGTGCTTTTTCTCAGTACAAAAACAAAACTCAGTTTAAAAAAAAAAAAAAAAAAAAAAAAAGGAGACACTTAAGTTCTCTTATTTTGTTCTTCTAGGTATTCAGTAAATCTTTTTTTTTTAAGGGTTTTGCCAACCACTCTTTGTTTCTTTCCTTCTTTGCGGAAAGCTTCTATTTTTAATAAAAATGGCTGCTGAGCTTGACTTTGGCTGTGTCCACTCTCCGGCTGGAACAGAGCAGGAGGGGTCCAAGGTTAGAGGTCGTGAGGTTATGAAACGAGAGGGATGAAGGATGATCAGGGGGGGAGGCTAAAACTCCCACTCTGAGGGATCCTCTTTGCTGGCAGCCTTCTCCAGCCTGTGGATGATGTTATTGAGATTGGCTGCTTTCTTCTTGCGCAGATTGTTGTCCCTGGGGTTTCTGGTGGGGCCAGAGGCCGGGATGTTAGTACTAGAGGTATGGCTACTGGAGGACGCTTCTGTGAGGCTGAAGAGGCCCAGTCCGCAGCTGGAGCCCGGCCCGGCCAAGCCTGAGGTGGTGCAGTCTATCTGGGCGGGGGAGTTATTAGAGCCCCCCGCCTCAGACTCCAGCTCCATGTCGTGGTCTTTGCATGCTCCTCTGTGATCCTCCAGGCCCATGCCTATTCCCTGGCGCGTCTCCACCGTGCCGTCGGATTCTGTCCCGTCACAGCTGTCCCCCTCGCCTGATTTGGACCCACGGAGGGACGGAGAACCCCCCTCGCTGCCTGGCCCTCCTACGCCTCCAGCTGCCTGGATCTCCTCTATGAAAAGCTCTCTCCGGATACGTGACCTGTTTGAGACAAGAAGGTTAAGCCATGCCAGTTAGATTTTAGGACACAAACGAAAAAAATCAATGCATGAGTACTTAATGATGATTGGGAAAGTAGAAACAACCCATGCTTGCCAAAAATAAAAATGTCTCTGAAAATATACATTTTTCTAGAAAATGTATTTATGCAGTGATACGTTTAACGACAACTTTATTCATATTATTATATTAGAATAAATAACACCAGTGGAATCTACTTCATACCCCTCTATATTATTCAATTCTCTGTCATGTTAAATTAATTTCTTTTCTCTGAGATCCCTTGTATAATACCAGCTTGTGATTGATTATAATGGTTCAATGTTGAAATGCTGTCTTTCGTCCACATGCTGACCTGTAGTTATGGAACCAGTTGATGACAGTACTGGTCTTCAGGTTGAGCTGGGAGGCCAGCTCCTCTATGGTTTTGGGAGAGGGGTAGGGTTTCTGCTGGTAAGCCCTTTTTAGGGCCTCCTTCTCCTCGGGGCCCAACACCACCCTGGGCTTCTTCAGGTGCTGATGTCCCGGGCTCTGGGAGCCCTGCACATAATCTGTCCCTATCAGGCCCCCGTCCACAGAATGGCTGTCACTCAAGGAACTCAGCCGCCTCTTCATGTAGGCTAAACAGTGACACAAAAACAAAAGGGAAAAGTCAGTACAATGCGCATTAAATTCATGAAAAGCCGATTCACTGAATATTTTTGGAACATTTTGCACTTCTGACGGCATTCTCAAACAGGAGTTTATTGCATTTGAAATCTGAATAAAACATTTTTCTGCTGATCTCAGTTTAAGTGCTAAGCAGACAATTAGTAAAAGTCAGGTGTCAAGAGTCTGTCCATGACAAATAACCCAGAAATGTTTTATGTTAACGTATGGGCATTGCGTCACAGGTTTGAGAAATAACATACGGAAATGCTATCCCCAGCCACTAGATGGTGCTGACGCCATGCTCAAAAAGGCTAACGATGCTATTATCTCTTCCATTTTACAGCAAATAAGCAGCACCATTCCCTCTGGGTACCAGCAGCTGAAAATGAACAGTTCATGGCAGCTTTGCATGAGGTTGACATTTTCTCAACCCCAATACATGCTGCAAGAAATATTAGCGTTGCAGGGGGAAAAGCCCTCAGAGCAAGGTTAGAACCACTCGGAAACTCACGCGCTGCCTAGAAGGGCTCATATCACAAGGGTGAGAGGTCAAACATGGTTTCGCTGGACTAGGTCCGTGCCTTTCCTCTGGGCTTTGCTGCTAGCCAGGTCCAATCTCTGTTGCTATTTGGATGCATTACGTTGGGGTCAATAATCTAAAACGAAGTCGAAAGGACAGTAACCCCTAATATCCAACCACCCAAAAAACACTTGTGTAAGGTCAGTTTAGTTTTTTTTTCTCCCTTGTGTGTAGTTCAGCGTATTGGGAGTGTAAACAGATCCTGGATGCTTGTGCCTACTGGCAGGTTTAAAAATACGCATGTCCACAGTGAGAGCTTCAGGTGGGCAGTAAGGGGGTCACACTGAGGCACAGGGAGGGGTGAAGCCTGCTTGCTGAGCCGATTGCTCTGTGCAAAGAGAGGGGAACACAGGCTGATGGGATGATAGAATCGGCTGCGGGCTAACTAATGATAAAAATACGAGCACAGACACTGATGATTATGATGGTGATGATGATGATGATGATGATGATGAAGAGGAATGCTGATGACTGTGAGTAAGCAGTCCCCCGGAGGTTCTCTAGCTGTCACATCTAATACAGTACGTGATGCCTGCGCTCCTGATTGGTACCGACATCACACCGAGATGACTGTGATCTGCACAACATGCTCTGCTGTCCTGCACAAAGGATATTGTGTGTGCAGATGGGCGTGCGTAATTCAAGCGCCGCAGTTTGTGTTTTTACCGTGAGCGTATTTATAAAATAAACGCAGGCCTAAGCAGATAACATGAAGGGTTTTTTTCTGTCACTCTTTTGTTTCGTATCTGTGACAACACGGAGCACCGTATGGAGGGCGCGTTTCATTTCTCCCCTGTGATCTTGTGAAACACACCTTTCTTCTCCAGGCGTTTCATGTCCATGAGTTTCTCTACGCTGTGTGGGTCCTGGAGCCAGAGCTGCATGCGGACAAAGGGCTCCCTGCCCTTCAGGCTGAGCTTGTGCCAAGGTTTGGGCCTGGCCAGCAGGTCTGAGACAGAACCCTGAGTCAGACCCAGGATAGTCTCCCCAAACAGACGCTGGCCTGGTTAGGAGAGAGGAAATTAAATGGTTATTCCTGAAGCCTGCTTCAATGGCTGAATTCATCAATGGGTGGGGGAATAGTGGGAGACCACAAACGGCAACAAAACACAGCAGGCGAGAGGCAAATACAGCCCTGTGTTTCTTACCGAGGTTATTATCAGTCAACACCTCCTTAACCTTCTTGGTGATGGCATAAGTATCGAGCTCGGGGGACATTGCGACCATCTCTTGGATGCTGAGGCCCGAGTGGCCAGGTATGGGCAGCGGGGTACCGGGCTGGGACTCCCCGCCGGAGGGGTCGTCAGACGGAGGTTTGAGACTGGAGGACTGCGAGGCCAGCGGATCGCCGGCCAGACCGTTGACGGACTCTTCGGTGGAACTGAGGGGCGACTCCGGAGCCGGGCTGCAGCTCGCTGACGTCTTGGGAGTACCCTCTGCTCGGGCAGATCAGACGGAGCAAGAAAGAAATATCCCACAGGTTAGGAGACGCGAAAGAAGAAAAAAAAAAACGAGTTTCATCCTTCTCTACCTGCTGGGTTTCGGGAGGGACTTCAGTCACACTACATCAACTAATTTAATTCCTGTTAAACAAACGGCAAAGGTGCTTAAGTTTTCATTTTGAAGCTTTTTTGGCTTCATCCTCCTATTCCTTCATCTCCCTGCCTCTGTCTGTGTAGCACCGCTGTGCAGCTCAGCAGGCTGGAAGAGAGCAGTCACGAGGAGCTGTCAGTGTACATTAGCTGCTGTTTACACCCCCAGAGAGAAAGAGACACATACGCACGCACGCACGCACGCACGCACGCACGCACGCACGCACGCACGCGCAGAGCTGCCATCTGGCGCTGCAATACTAACTTGTCTGTGACATGACGGACCAGCAGCTTGCTGGCTGACACTGCCACAGCATTGGGGATGGGGGGATGGTGGGAGGAAAAGGGAGGTTGGGGTGAGGTGGGGTGGCTGGAGTGAGTGACAGACTGACAGTAACAACTAGCCACGAGCTCTAATCAGGCTTTCGCAGTAACGCTCTAGCCCAAGGTACCTGGTTTTGTGAATCCATAAACCCATGTATGTGTGTGCACGAGTGATTTGTTTACCTTGGTTCTGGGCTTGCTGCATGTGTGTGTTTTGCCCCTGGTCTCCATTGAGCCACGGCTGCATGCGGAGGAATGGCTCTCTGCTCCGCTGGTTCAACTTGTTCCACGGCTTGTGTCGAGACAGGCTGTCACTCAATATTCCCTAAAACACACACCAGGGAAACGGGTCAGACATGCGACCACTGTCGAGTGGAAACAGAATAAAGGCAGATGAAGCGCACACACACTCACGCACGCACGCACGCACGCACAAGCGTTTGCCCCCAGCTCACCTCTTTGGAGTCCTCCAAGTTGTGATTCTCCTCTCCCGTCTGGCCAGATATGTTCCTGCGGGGGTCCGTGTGCATGTTGCTCCACCACTGCTCTCGCCAGTAGCCCACGCCTCCGGAACTTCCGGAGCGGGCCGAGCTGTCAGATCCCCGACCCAGCCTGAGAGCTCCGTCCATAGACATGTCGATCCCTGAAGAAGCCCTGCCCTCCCTCTTCACGCTGGAGCTGAAGTCGAGGACCGGAGACGGGGATGAGGGCGAGGACAAGAGGGAGCTGGAAGGCTTCTTGAGGGAAAGTGCCAGGGGATTGTACGGAGGTAGGGGGGCGGTGAGCGGCGAGTTCAGGAGGTCCCTCTGAGACAGCGACGCCGAGGAGGAGGAAGCTTTGAGGATGGGCTCCAGCGCCGCCTGCTGGGCCTCCATCTCCCTGCGCGCTTGCTCCAGGATGGAGCGGATGGCCTCGTCCGATCCGCTGCCCCCTCCGCCCCCGAAGCCGCCCACACCCCCGCCTTTCAGTCCTGCGTACGAGGGTTGAACATGGGACAGGTCTGTTGAGAAGGGAGAAAGGGCCGTCACGAGAGGCTCGCACACAAACACGAGCGGTCGCGATGCATCATCCTCATCGCGTTGACTCCAGAGAGGAGGAAAAAAGAAAAAAAAAGACGACTCACCGGCTTTCTGCACCTGCAGCTCTCTTTTCGCCTGCTCCAGAATGGACTTAATAGCCTCATCTGATCCCGCCTCTGGAGTGCGGACACGGGCAGTAATATTACCTGGAAGGAAAGGAATAGGGAATAGAATAGAATAGAAACTTGTCAGAAGTCACAAACAAATAGAGAGCGGGTTAAAAAAAAATAACCAAAGCAATCAGAGGGCCAATAAGGACATCGAATAATAACACCAGAGCACAGCACAAGAACAACAAGGCGACTATGGTGGGGGGGGGGGGGGGGGGTGTGGTTTATATTGGGGGGGGGGGGGGGGGGGGGATTGTCATATTTCTCTGGTCCCTCCGGAGCTCACACATGCACACGTGCTACAGGGTTCGCAGAGTAAACGCTCCCCACAGAATAACAACTACCAATAAAATCCCTAAATACACATGCTGGCTTTTCCTTTGACGCAAGTCTTTGAAACCGTGCGGTCGCCTTCAAGGCGCATTTGTATCTGTACGCCAGCCTGCAAATTAATAAACGCCAACACGCGGGCACGCACTCACGCACACACACACACCATATATACGGTCCGTCCCCCCCCCCGACACAAACATGCCACACAGACAGAACGTGCTGGAATCTCTGCGTGTGAAGGGTGGGTGGAGGGGGGGGAGGGGGGGGGACAGACCTGTGTGTGAAGCTGTATCAGAGTGGGCCCTCCGCTTCGGCACATCCTGAAACATTCGGCTAAGCTGATGCTGGCCTGAGCCCTCTGTTAAGAACAATATACCACACACTATGTTACAGCACTTGTGTGTTTTTTTTTTTTTTACAGCTAGACTATATGGTGCCCTATAATTCTCTGCAAATATATGGATCGTGCGAACACCTCCATCCAATGCACATCGTAGTGCCATAAGTGCATTGATGTTTACTCTCTGCGGCCCCAGCTACGAATAAAACCTACCTCCAACATATAATCTAGTACAAAGACAAGGGATACATAATTTAACAGTACTTATTTAACAGATGCACAAATCCAATCAGCCTTATTATCCACATAGATCGGTCTCGGTAGTAGATTTTTTTGTTTTCTGTACCACTGAGACCACCGTGCATCAGAAAAATGTCCTGATGCTTTCACAAAAGCAGGCCTGGGCTGATCGAATCTACCTGTAGTTAACAGTGCCCCCGCCTCCCTCTTGGTTCCCCCCAATCAATACTATCGACGTGTGAAAGGTTTCTGTATTGACCACAATAGCAAGCGGAGGTTCTCGGGATAAGTGCACGACCAGGAACTCGGTCAAGACGCACAGGTGTGGCACAGGATGGGAGGTGAAAAAATTCATAAGCTGGGCCATATTGACAAGCTAATCAATGGCTCCGAGCAGGGCAGTGCACAGACACACACAGAGATGCAAGATATGTGCACACAAGCACTCACGCGCACACACACACGAGCCCTCCCTCACACACTCACTCACTCACTCACACGCGCACGAGCGAGCGAAAGGCACGCAGGCTCACCTCTCTGCCGCCCCTGGATGCTGCGCAGTGCGAGGATGTTCTGCTCGTCGGCGAGGAACTGCCTCATCTTGTGGAAGGGCTCCTTCCCCCGGATGGTCAGCTTGTTCCACGGCTTCGGCCGGGCCAGGATCTCGCTGACCGAGCCCTGGGACAGCCCCAGCACGTAGTGGCCGAACACGCGCTGGCCAATGTTGTGCTTGATCAGCTGCTCCTTCACCTGCCGGGCGATCTCCGCCGTGTCCATGTCCTCGCCGTCCAGCACGCTGCCGGTGGTGGCGTCGGAGTGGCTGGGGGACGGGGACGGGGCGCTGCCAGCAGTGCTGCTCCCGTTGACGGGGCCCATGTCCGGGCTGGCCGGAGGCGGCTGGGGGCTGCTGGCCGCCAGGGGGACGGCGGCCGAGCCGGGGGTGGAGGTAGGGATGGAACCGAGGGTCGGAGTGAAGGGGGTGAACAGCAGGGCCCCGCTGGGGATGCCGGACGACTCCTGCAAGGCTTTGGAGTAGAAGGTCTGGAGCAGCTGCCGCTGGATCAGGGAGTTCAGAGCCATCTTACCCCCCACCAGCGGGAACACGGGCGAGTAGAAGTCCTGTCCAATGCCCGTGGGAGTGAAAGGGTGCGTTTCGCCACTGCTGCTGCTGGTGGTGGTGGTGGCAGTGGCGTGGGGGTCCGTGTGAGAGCGAGACAGGGCGAGCTGGGAGGAGGAAGGGAGAGAAGGAGGGGGAGGAGGGGGCGAGGAAGAGGGATCGCTGGGCACGGCCTCCTCCTTCATTGGGGACTCTGCTGTCCCTTTTCGCCCGGCTGACCCTACAAGAAAGGTCAAAACACACCATGCATTATGGGGGGAGTCAACAAAAAAGGGGGTTCCAAAAAAAGAGAGAGGATAAAATAAATAAATAAACAAAAGTGGAAAGTTGTCTTAATCGGGTCTTCTTTTTTTTTTTTTTTTTTTTTTTGCAAATTAGTGAACTTTGTTTTGTTTAGTCTTTTTTTCCTTTTTTGCCAACCCCCCCAGACAAAGTGCCCATGCATTTGTGATTTCAACCTTTCTTGTAAGCCACAGCCTGGAAGAAAAAAAAAGGACAAACAAAGCAATTGACACCGTGCCACTTAGGCAGATTAGCTTGGCCCAGGGCTCAGTCGCTCTCTCCCTCTCTCTTTCTTTCTTGCAGGCAAAGTGGAAGTAAAAATGGTGTCCTTAGATAACCAATTCACCATGTCCGTCCTCTTCCATGCAGCTGGAGTGTGTTCATAAACACCCATTCAATCCGTTGACATGCCATTTTATCAGTCTTTAGAGCACCAGAATACATACAGAGCAGAGCAATCAAACACATTTTATGACTAAACAAAGAAAAATAACATGTGCGACCAAATCAGAGACCGCACAGCTCCTCTGACTCAACGAGTAAAGGCCTCATTTCGCTTTCCTGAATGGTCAGACTGACTCGTTTTTTTTTCTCCCAGTCTTAGCAACTACCACGATCCATCTTGATGATAAGTGCTGGGAGAAATATTATTTTAATGCATAACCATTGAGACGTAACATGATTGAGTCCGACAGTTAGCTCCCCTTACTGTGAATGTTAATCAATTCAAAGCTATTCAACTATTCAAGCCTGAAGCCATGACATTTCGAAAACCATAAACACTGTTGCAGAGGGCAAGGTGTCCTCATTTTGTGCACCGCAACTTTGTTACTGCTCAGGTTGACCTCCCGCCGTGCTATTCGCCAGACACCGGCGAGGCACCAGAAACCAAAGGCATTTCTGTACCGTGACACAGTTTTGCATTTGCATGTAAGGACCCATGGTTGCGAATCGTTTCCAAAGACAACAAGATATAATGAAGTATTCTCAGAGAAAAAGAACCTAAATGATCTACATGTATTATACTGAAGGATACATGTGGCATGTATGCGATCCCTTCGGAGCCCTAGCTGCAGCGGACCTCTCATCTACGGCCCCGTGAACGTTGGGACGTTGGGGCTTCTGGGAGCTTTCTTTCTTCCCCCTAACCCGATGGACCCCACCCTTATCGCGGACTTACATTTGGGCAGACTTACCGCCGAGCTCAGTGTTGGCGATGCGCAGAGCGGCGCTCTCGGACTGGAGACTACGGTTCCTCTCCAGCAACAGCACCTCCAGAGGTTTGGAGGAGTCCTGGTGGAACAGAAATTGTATGTATTTTTCATGGCAAATTGGCTCCAGCCGCCTCCTTTTTAAAGAATCATTCACATCGATCAGTAACTTATATTGTGCTGCAGCAGCACGTAGCGTTTGTAGCTGTCGCTCTTACCTGAACAGAGTCAGATGTTCCAAACTCCATAGACTTTAGAATACTGTGAAGAAAGAAGCAAAATGGATCTACATGAAACACCGACGGAAGCATGGCTCTTCAAAGACAAAGCAAAGACGGGCGCAGTGAGTGAGATGGACACAAATGAAAGCATACAAATTACACCTTCATAAGGGCACTCGACAGATCGTAAATGATACAGTTTAATATAATAAAAGACATGAAACGCATGCGCAAAATATATCTGTGCTGAAGACAGACAGGTCCCACAGACAAATCTGAGCTCCTTACTTCAGTTCCTTCTTCACCTCTTCATAGTCGGTTTGCTTTTGCAGTTTCTCCTCTAGTTCCTGCGGAATACAAAGAGGAAAGTGATACAATGGCATAGAAATGGGGAAGATTCAAATCAATCACGCATTTGTGTGACTTACTTAAGTTTACAAACCATAACACAACTTGGAAAATGAATATAGCGAACGTCGTTAAATGTGTGATCGGAATTAACAACAAAGCAAGGAACGGACAGATACAGAAATAGACCTCATAAAACGTAATTGTTAACAAATGGTGGAAAATGACTCAAATGGAAAAAAATAAACTACAGCACTGTGTGTTGCGCTGCTACCTTGAGAGTGGCAGTCTTGCTGCTGAGCTGCTGCTCCAGCTGTGTGATCTGGGAGCTGGTGGTCTCTCGGAGTTTGGTCAGGCTGGCCTGCAGTCTCTGGACGTCCTCCACCAGCTGGGCGGTCTCCCTTTCTTTGGCTCTCAGCTCCGCCTCCAGACTCGAGTGGGATGCCACCTCAGACACCTGTTCCTAAAGGCCAATGGGATATCAGTTGAAATAATGGACAAAAGGCTATAAAAGGTATTTACACAACTAGAATGAGATGCACTGAAAACTCTGAGACAACTATGTCTAATTCAGGCCGAAGATGATCTAGACACTGGTTATAATTTAAGAGGCCCGCTGCTTCAGATCAATAATCAGGAGTAAGTCATTCACCAAACATCAATGTGGATAAAAAAAAAAAAAGAATTGTGGTCAATCGGTCTGTAGTTTAAGTCTAACCCCTACAGTCTGATGTCCAGTAAATCCGTTTATCGATACACAATCCCAAGTTGACACCGTGGCAACATCAACACTAACAAAACATGAATGTAGTCAGCAAAAATCAATGCATCATTGATGATTCCAAATGCCTGAACTCTTAGTCCAGTGACTACAGTGATGATAAATTGAAACTTTAATAAGCAATAGAGAAAAGGAAAAAGCCAAGCTGATCTTTAGCCTATCAATAGCACTCTGTCAGGCCTGCAGTGAGTAAGTGAGGCAGTGAAATGTGTTACCGTGTCGGGGTCGGCCTTGGCTGGGCTGCCGAGCTGCTGGGATTGGTTACTCAAGGACAATTGCTCTCTGAGTGACTCCGCCTCTCTCTGAGCTGCTTCTGCTCGCTGCAGGGGAGAGGAGAGACGTAAGATTAGCTTGTGGAGATTGTTTCATTGTCAAACATCGTCAACATGTAATGGACAATTACACCGTAGATATACTGTGTCTTTTTATTCTGGTACACACACACTTTACTTTTCACATGTCTATATTTTCCAAGAAAAAAAAAAGATATCTAATGTTCACGAGAGAATGCCGATTAGTGCGACCAAAAAAGCGAAAGTTATTTTTTGATGAAAGTGCAATTGTGTTCATGACAAATTTTGTCTTGTTGCAGCAAATTCCTTGTCTGTTGAGGCTGCCAGCATAAACAGATATATACTCCGGAGAAGAAAATGGCAGAGGGAATGCAAGGACGATGACCAAGGGATATTTCCTTAATTCAATTTAGTTTGGAGAATAGAGCTGATACCCACTCTGTCTTGTTTTTAAACACCAAACTGCTATTCTCCAGTTTGGAATCATTTGCGGCGCTGGCCAACTTGCTATAATTAGGAGTTAAAGGGAGCTTGTTCCACTGTATTTGTAATTGCAACCATATTGAGCGCCGTTATTGACTGGGTGGGAGTTGGGCTGCTAAAAGAAAAATCTTGTTTTCCATTTTCTCCTCATAAAAAGCGTATAAAAAGTCTGTGACTAAGCTGGAGGCCATGCTGTCATGCAGTGTAAATCTCAAATCAGAAGTGTGAATAGTGCGTGCGTGCGTGTGTGTGTGTGTAGCATTATAGTTGGAGTGCTCACCTTTAGGCTAATATTAACATTACATGCCTATGCTACCCCTTTAACCACGAATCATACTGTTGGGCTAATAATGAAAGTTAACAACAATGACATTAACAGATACCACAGGAATATTTACAACATAAGGGCAGAGGGCACGCCAGGGGGCTTATTTCAGCTACATGGGTTTAGTAGGTGTGCAATAAACATGTAAAACAAAGAATGGCTCTCACAGCGATAATTATATATTATACATTATACAACTATATATATAATATTTTAAAGCTTTTTTTTTTACCTTCCAGAAGTTCAATCAAAATTTTAAAAAGATACAACAGTAGCAATTGTCCATCTCTTGACTACTTTGCGGCTTACCCAGCCTACCTCAACCCCAAGTAGTCCCATTTTTTTTTTAAGTGGTTAAAGTATAGTTCCATTTTTAAATAATTTCTGAAAGAGGGATAAGCAGTCCAATTGTTAGGGACTATTTTCAGCGGCAGTTTAATGAGAAACAGTTGGTGCCCTTTTATCAGTGCAACAGTATGGCTCATGATGTGATTTTGGGTGGAACAGTGGAGCTCCATGAGAGTAATAATAGTAGAATAAAGTTAGAATAAATTCACGTTGGTTAGCTGGGTTCCGTTGATGACGTTTTTAACAGGATGAACATTTTAATATCACTAGAGTAGATCCTCTAAATCAGTAGGGACACATTTATTTCATTTCTCTGAAACTATTTTAATGTTTATTTAAGAGCAATAAAATAATAATGAAAGGTTGTAAAACTTTGTGAGATGAACAATTTCTACCGCAGCGTGGATGTCTGGCAGGTTTACCTGATTGGCTCTTTCCAGGTCTGTCATCACCATCTCAATCTCATCGGCCCTGAAAGAGAGATTTGCTTTTACTGCAGAGAAATACACAGCAGAGCATGGGTCGGCGCTTTAAAAAAAAGAATCACTAAAAAACAGCTTACAGTAGATATTAGACAAGTGATTCCCAACAAAAGTACACCACTTTGAACACGTCACGTGCCCACAATTGTTCAGTGAGGACACATTTAGAAAATACCAGTGCCGTGTCCATTAAGCCACTATCTAAATTTCACCTTAATCCATTGATTGTGAACTACATAACCCAAACAGCTTGTATGTGTGCATGCATGCATGTATTTAAGCGCATGTGTGTGTGTGTGTGTGCGTGTCTATGTGTGTGGGTGTGCACATGTAAGCCCCTAAACCCAGGCCACACTAAAACAGAGGGATTACATTAATAGAGCTCTAAGTCCTAATACAGCAGACTAATCTGCTATGAAGCTGTGTGATTGTGTCTGACTAATGGTCTGGATGGAGGCCATGGTTCACCTCTCACTTGCTAGAGGTCAGGCAGCAGGAATACATCCCCAAAATGTCCACCTCTCATTGGATTGTTGCAAAAAATAGTTTAAGAAACCTGTTTCACAAGTGTTGCGAATAACAGTCACTTTTCAGTGCAAACAATGGCAGAAGCTTCAGGGAACGCAAAACACCGAACTCACACGCACGCACGCACGCACACAATATATTTCATGTTACACCGAGAACCAGTGAATCGTCCGAGCATGTGCACCCTCTCTGCTAATTGGTCGTCGTCCCTGCATTTCTGTATGCACTCCATCCAAATCAATTTTGAATACATCTGAGCGAAGGAGTGGAGTACAATTGACGAATTGCCATTATTTTTGAATGGCGTCCATCGCAGAGTAAAGACGTGTCCTGCAAGTGTGCACGTTTATTTAAGGCATTACTCGCCGATACCGAGTACTGGGGCGGCATTGAGTGCAAAGATGCGAGTGCGTACGCGCACCGCTGCGGCGTCCATTAAGACCTTTTGATTTGCCTGCGATCCTTTGATGGTGCACCCGATAACCCACACAGCCTTTGTGTTTGTGTGTCACAGTATGAGGAACAGTGTTACGTCCCATAGGCTCGAGTACTACAGATTTGAATGTGTTTAACAAAACAGACACAGTTGATATTAGGTCAACGTTGTGCCACAGGCAATGCAGCAAAAAAAAAAGAAAAAAAAAAGAGTCAGATGTGGGTGGGAGAGCTTTTCACTCTCCGCTTTTATTCTTTCCCCAACAGTTAAAAGGATCTAGTATGCATTTAAGCAACATAATAGTTCACTACCTCACCGGCTTTTATCCTGTCTTAAGCTATAGTGTGCCGGAGCCACGCGCACGCTCGATTGTGCTCCTGCGCGCGCACACACGCACAAATGCGGGGTCAGAGAGCCAACAAGCCAGAAAAGCTTGTAATGGAGAGCGTTTATGGGTAGTAATGCAACCCAAATACGCCACCATTCCTGCTCCAAATGTGATCATTTAATCAAAGTACAGATGCACAAAGTCTTCTTAAATAACCTTTGGATTTGGCTGTATTTGGGAATTATAAAGGCAAAGCTAGAGGCAGAGGGCCAAAGCAGATCACAGGGAAGGGATTTTCGGCATATCCTGATACAGTCAGTCAGTCAGTCAGTCGCTGGGCAGGGCAGGAACGCTCGGTGGCCAGCCGATGCACCCGGTGGAATTACTTCATCCAACTCTCAACGGCAAAGGGAAGGTCCTTCGTCACGATGAAGCCTGACGTTTTGCCACCAAACCTCCCCTAAAAAGCTCTGTACTGCAGCCACAGGGAGGAGCCATAGAGTGAATGCACGGTTTCACCAGCCAAACAAAAAACAAAAAAACAACAAACACATGTACGCAGACATTTGCGCACAATCGCTTGTACCGTGAAAGCCAATGGGTGCACCCGGTGACATCAGTGAGTACTGTAGGGCTTCTGAGACCAGCCCAGAGCCTCTGAGCCTCCACTGTACTCCCTCCATCTCAGACAGGCCTTTTCATCTCTTATCATCTTCTCTCTCTCTGTCTCTCTTGCTCCTCACTCAACTTGCTTTTCTCCTCCACCCTCTGCCTGGTTCCATCCCTTTCCACCCAAACCCGTACGCTCCTTATTGCCCTCCACTTTCTCTCCTTTCATCTTTTTTTCCCCCCCTTCCACCTCCCCCCTCTCATCTTTTGCCCTCTCTTCCTCGGCCTCTGTCCTTGGTGCCAGCAGGATATTCCCCTGATTTAGATTTTCATTTCCTTCCTCTATCACACTCTTATCCCCTCTTCCTCGCGGTAGCCTGCAGCCCCTGGCTCACTTCTTGCCCTCTAGCTTTCATCACTCCATTCCCTTTCTTTCCTTGGCTTTCTCCACATTGCGTTTTCACAGCATGTTACCTTGGGGATTTCAAGGGGGCTTAAAACGAAGCTGGCTGTGAGAGTGTGCCTATCTGTGTGTGTGTCTGTGTGTGTGGTAAGCCATTTTGTTTTTGTGCGTGCTTGAGGTGGACACTGGATTAACAAAAAAAACAAAAAAAAAGTATCTACTGTGGCCAAATTATCAGCAATGCCCTTTTCCCCCCCCCCAAAATCCCAAATCATTTATACACAGACAAACCTGCAAACAAACATGCACATACACATACACAGGCACACACTCACACACACACAGAGCATCCTGTGGGGCTGGGGATCAATATATCATTAATCTTTAACAGGGACTAAACGGGTGAAACGCGGCCAGCCAGACCCTCACAGCGCCTGCACAGAGAGGGGGCTATGCTACATATGCAAGCCCGCCTCCCGCTGAAGCTCACACACTCCGGGCACTGCAACATCGACCAAATTCTCAGGCTGTGCGTGTGTGTGCGTGTGTGTGTATTTTAAAAGGCAGATTACCCGAATGCAGCAAGAGGATGGGGGATTTGTCACGCAATGTCCTCCTTAGTGGAAAGTTTGGAGCAAGTGAGTGTGTGTGTGTGTGTGCGCATGTCTGCGTTTGTGTAAAAAAAAAAAAAAAAAGAAAGAAAGAAAAAAGCGCACGATATGTATGGCGTTTGGGTTTTGCAGAGCCAAAATATATGCAGTCAAAGGGTTAAAAGTTGTGTTCAGCCAAACACTGGCGATTTGCTCAGCCAAGCAGTAAACGGGGGAAGGACTCCAAGGACTGGGAGGGTGCAGGGTTAGAGAGGGTTTGTGTGTGCTTTAAAGCGTTGCATTAAAATTTCAGATCACAGCACGCCACATAGTCAAGGACCCTGACTGCCTCAGGCTCACGAGTGAGCGAACGAGTGTGCATGTATTTGTATGTGTTTTTGTGTGCGTGTGCATGGATGTGGGCGGCCATGTGTTTATTAGCTTCTGTAAGCAAATGGGGCCCACTATATCTTTTCAAAATGGGTTTTCTCCTGACATAAAGGGACGAGACAAGGATGGGACAAGGAAGAGGCTAGTGTAAGAGAAGTGAGAGAAAGAAGAGGAGGAACGCGATATAGTCATGGGGAAAGCAAATAAAGGAGGAGGCTGTGAAAGACTATGAAACCTATTGATTACAGCCATTACACATCATGTACTGTCTTTCCGCGGCCATTCCTCTAAGCCTCACAAAAAAAAAACAAAAAAAAAAACACAGTGCAGGACATAAAAGATAAAGCGTAGGAGTGAGGGGGGAAAGGGGGAGAAAAAGGTTGCTAGGATGAGAGAAGAGGGATCAATCTATTTTTAACAGCCAATCAATTTAACAACTCTTTTAATGGAGACAAGGTGGGTTTGGGACACGGTAAATGGGGATGGGAACAGCTTTAAAAGCCCATTTGATTCTCTGTCGTATTTTGTGCATAGGGTGAGTACAGTATGTCCTTGATCGGAATTGGGCAGGGAAAAAGAGTTTCATCTTTAATGAAAGAGCAATTTGCTCTTGAAGTAAACAAAGTACCAACATAATACAATGTCAGAATTTTAAGCCTTATAAATGTGGTTGAGATGCTGGAGTGGCTCAGGTTCACGTTACTAACCCTGAGGGAATGAGGAGTGTGAATGTCATAAAGTGCCACTTCACAGTGTGGAGTGGCGACATGGAAAAGCTTCTGTTCTTATCTTTGCCACTGCTATTAGATCAATAATGATAGATGCCCGCTGCGCGAGCAAATGGAGCAGCCCCATCTTTCAGGTCCTGTTGGAAGATCCTGACCCCGATGAATCAGGGAGAGCGTTTTAAACTGGAAAAAAAAAACGAAAAAAAAAAAAATCTCTATTTTGGTGCTTCGCTGGAGCTGCTGAATGCATTAAAATCCCTGTCAGTATTTACAGTGCGTGGGTAATGCTGGGATTTGGAGGCCTCTGAGCGAGGTGGGAGACAATCCAGCTGTTAGGGAGAGAAAAGGGGGGGGGGGAGTTTCCAGGCAGGGATATTCACTAAACAGGATGATTATGTCAGGAACAGACTATGGAGAAGCCAGAGGGGAAAAAGTCACCCACAAACACAAACACACACACACGCACACACGCACACACGCACACACGCACACACGCACACACGCACACACGCACACACGCACACACACGGACGGACAGATCCGCGAGACACGTACTTTGCTGTGGATTCCTCGTCATACTTTGTCTTCAAATCAAAGAGCTCGGCCTGAGTAGTTTCAAGTGCTGTAAAAGAGGAGAAATAAAAAGGTTTGTTGTCAATTTCCCAGCAAGAAGTCAGAATACAAATGAAAAACCTTAAATGAAGGACCTTAAATATCCGAGTATGAATAACACTTCTGCTCTTGTGTCCCTACTTTTGCTTTTCTCTGTGGAGTTAAGTGAACATTAAGGGGTTATTATCTTTTTTCAGCCACAGTCCCTGATCAAACTAAACCCTTCTTGTCTGGATGGAGTAGATTCGGTTCTCAAGTGTTAAAACAAATATTTTCCCAACCTCAGCCATCAACGAAGAGAACTACTTGAGGTCGTAAAAAAGAAGGGTTTTTAAATGCTTTAAGGCCAGTGCCACTTCATTTTTATCGACACAGCACCCAGGTGTGGAATGACGGACTTGGCTGGTACCTGTCTGCAGGGACTGGGCCTTGTGCTCAGCCTCTTCCAACCTTGACGACATGGAGTCCTGGCTCTCCTGGAGTTTCCTACGGAGGCAGACAGGAGGTGAGAAGAAAAAAGAGAGAGAGAGAGAAAGAGAGAGAGAGAGAGAGAGAGAGAATAAAAGAGAGAGCGGGGAGCACAGAAGTCACAGTTTAGAGATACTGAGTCGGTAAATCCTGGTTTCACACTTTGTGGCAAACTATTCTCTGTTTTCCCACCATTTCTGAAGTGTTTTCCCCACTAAAATCCTCCCAACACAACCCACTCCTCATTAAGCAGCCCTATTAGGCAGGAATGTCTGGCCACTGGGGCACACTGCACCCGGGTGGGGGGAGCCGGAGTTGAGCAAGAGAGAGAGAGAGAGAGAGAGAGAGAGAGAGAGAGAGGGGGGGGGGCGGTGACAGAAACCACAAGGATAAAATAGATTCATTCTTAGCGTATAAAAAGTTGGGCTCTGCTGAGAAATTACCAGTGTGTGTAAAAACATCAATAATCTCGCACAAAGACGGTCTTTATGGCACTCTTTGATGCCCCCCTTCTCCACCAATCTGTCTCTCCTGTCATCTCTATTTTTCTGCCCTCTACTTCATCCTTTCATCTCCCTCGCCTTCCCTAACTCCTTGCGGGATAAAATGCATCAAAGGTGCCATCCATTTACTGGCCCTCTCAGACACAGGAAGTCAGCTCTCGGCAGACAGGAAGGGGCCTATAAAACAGTGACGTACAGGAAATACAGTTGGACAATTGATCCTCCGCAGTATGTCTGTAAAGGGGGGAAAAGGAGCTTTAATGCGGCTTCGCGCAGCAAACGAGATGACTGACAGGAGGCAGAAGACTTTAATGTGTATTTGGTACACGCACACATGTCATCACAGAGAGAGGGATATATTTTGAAGTGTTTTCATGAATAATTGCCTGCAGCTTGTGGAGAATTAGTGGAACATTTTAGTGATGCCCTACACTTTGGAAATTGTGGTGCAATCATAAACACCTTTAATAGAGAACTGACAAACATAACTGAGAAAAACACATCAAACATATGAAAAACTGAATGCAAAATAAAAAATACTCCGAACTGAAAACTTAACTGAGAACTTAAAAGTGTCGTCCTTTTAAACCAAGTAGAATAGTGATCACAGAGTATGATGGTAAAATTTAAAAATTGAAGACTCGCAAACTTCCAAATGTGGATAAAACAGACTTAAAAAGGAGGTAACCTTTTCAATTAAAGTGACTTTCTTGGAATTGGAATTCTCATAAACCAGCGTCTATGCATAATTTGATTCTTTTCATGCAATAGTTTCCATTCGGTCGTAGTGAATTTTCCATCACCGTAGATGGCTGTGGCAGCAATTATTTGGAACAAACTGGTTGAGATTATTGGAATAAAAACAGAAAACTAGTCTGATTCCCTATGGAGCGAGAATGTAGGAGCATCCCCATGGACAAAAACAATGGTAAGACAATACGCAAAAACGTTTAGAATTAACTGACAACTACAGCGAACGAGTTGAAGAACTATTTGCCCCAAGTAAATAAAGAATTTATGAACAGTTATGGAGGTGCCTAGACAAAACCATGGGGGGGGGGGGGGCAAGGTATACCTCTCCTTCTCTGCATAGTCGTTGTGTAGCTGGAGCTGCTTCTCTTGAGCCAGGTTCTCAGCCTGATTCTTCAGAGACTGCTCGTACTCACGGATCTTCTCCTTCAAGGCCTTAATGGTCACCTCTGGCAGAAGGTTACAGCAAAAAAAGGACGGAAGAGTTCAAACACGGGCAATTTGCAAAATACATAGAGAGAGCATTCTATGGGGGGGTTTCCTACATGTGATAAATGGCAGTGATGACAATAATGCTGTGGATGGGGGGGGGGGGGGGGGGGGGGGGGGGGGGTCGTTGACCTCTGCTTAAGGAACAGTGGATCATTTCCCGCATTCTTCCTCCGTCAGCACAGGCGAAGGCCCCGGCCCCTATGGCTCCGGCCTAATATTTATATCCATGACTAGTGCGGGATATTCAACGTTCCCAAACTTGAGATTTGCTGATTTCATTCGGACCATATTAGTGCTGAAACCCCATAACCAGCAGACGGCTGAACTAGTGTGGGGCGGCGTGAAATAAATCTAACACATAACTGGGGTAATAAATAGACCTGTGTTAGTGTGTGTGTGTGTGTGTGTGTGTGTGTGTATTTCTCAGACAAAGATATAAGTGAGTGAGACCATGATGAAGAGCATTGCTGCTTGCTGCCTTTGACTGAGGGCTCTAAGCACTCTATGTGTATGTGTATGTGTGTATGTGTGTGTGCGTGTGTGTGTGTGTGTGGGTGTGTGTCTGTGCGCGCGCGGGGTTGTGTGTGTGATTTAAACTCCGGTCTCAGTGCTCTGACACATAATCAATAGAGGAGAGTCCCCTCAGAGCCCTCTTACCCCTTAACTGCTTAACTGAACTTTAAACATTTAGGTTGCGGGGATCAATGGCCCCTGCACTCTTTGTATGTGTGTGTGTGTGTGCAAGTGTGCGGCCTGGTTCGTGTATGTCTGTGTGTGTGTGTGTGTGTGTGTGTGTGTTTAACAGGAGTGGGAGTTTCACGGTGTGTTTTGGGGTTTAAATATCCCCCATCTATTGAGGCTGGAAGGAGGGATAAAGGATGAGGGAACAGGAAAATCAATGGCAGAATGGAACCCTGCCGCTATCGAGCTGTTCCAATTAACTCTCGCTGAGGAAAGGGGGATTCCAAAACATTCCCCGCTCGCTCACTCACTCCTCCTTTTCGACTGAAATTACGCCACTTTTATTACTGCCTCTCACTCGTCTCTCTGTCTTTATCAGTTTTTCCATCTTTCTTTACCCCGAGGTAGCCTGTCGTTTTTAATTCATGAAGCTGTGCTTTGTGGGGTTTTTTTTTCTCTCAGAAAACCTATTTGAAAATGTAAAACCTTGTACGTTTTTTTTTGTGGGTTTGAAAAATGTATAAGGTATTAAAATATGTTCAAATATGGCCCCTCCCTTTGGAAAGAAAAAGGGCTTTAAATATATTTTCTTCTATTTGCACTTGAAAATATCTAAATGCTTACACACACTGAGCAAATGGCGAGGTAAAACTTTCAAGTACGGGTGCAAACTGCACAAAAAGCTGCATTTTTTTTTTTTACATTATTTTAAAGAAACGATTTACTGCCCTCTACTTTAAAACAATTGTTTTACAGCGTATCCGACCAACCAGCAATTACAACGGAAGAAAAATATGGTTTAAAATCTGCTGACCCCTTGCACACATGCACCCCAGACTTTAAACTATCACTGCAGATCACTAAGCATGAATTTCCTCATCTCCTCCGTTTCGGTTGCATCGGCGTAACTGGTCATAATGGCAAGAAAGATGCCATGTATGACATTGAGCAATATTGAGAAGATCTATTTGCGATCAACAATAACAACACACGTGCAGCCTCCACCCATGCCCGTCTCAAAGTATAATCACCAAAACGGGAATGTCAGCACATGTCCCTCGCTAACCTTGGTTTTTGACCTCTGCAAACTCTTTGTTGTAGTCCTCCAGTGTCTCTCGAAGTTTGGTGTTCTCTGTCTCAATGTCGTGCATCCTCTGGAGCTTCAGCTGCAGCTGCTGAGCCAGCTCCAACACAGGTACAGGATCTGGGAGGGACAACACACAGCGCGTTAACACAGTGTAGCGATTACACAAACAGGGAGTGCAAGGTGGTGTGGTGAGCTAGGAATAACTGCATTCAGGGCCCTGCGAGAGCAGGCATTTGGTGGTGAGGTGTCCTTGAGTAAGGCAATGAATCTCCAACAGGAGAACGGTTCAGGAGCATGCCCTGACCTCTGATCTCCCTTTGGACTGGTTACTAAGGGGGACACAACTCAAGCGCCACTGCAATGACTTATATGTACAGATGGGATGACTGACTTGACTGTGAGTGCAGTACTAATATTAAATCTGACACTAGATTTGGCAGGATCTGTGTATAATTTCACTGAAAGTACCCACTATGTAGTAAATTGAAGAATAAAAAAATGTATAAGATGCATTTTCACACACATGCCACGTGCTTTGTTCCAGATGTAAAAGAGATTGATTTGAGAAAAAGAAAGCAAAAAGGATTTTTTGCAGTATCCGATGCATTATCAATGCCAATGTTATCTGAACATTGCCAATATCAACAAAAAAAAAAAAATCGGTCAGGCTCTGCTGTTGATAGCTGCGATAACTTAGTGCACTTCAACGATTAGAAAAGAACAGAACAGAGATTTGGCTCGACATAAAACGCTGAAAACGCACATGTCTGAAAGGTCATGGTTCGCTTTCACATTCCTTATATTCTATTATCAACGAAACCGTATCTGGACAGAACGGAATGATATAATATTGTGTCAACAAAGTAGAACTCGGCTTGAACAGTGGTTAAAAAACAACAACAAATGCGTCAACCACTGACACAGCAAGAGAAGCGGATAAGTGATATAAAAATAGGGGAAAGGCAGTTGCATAGATGAGACGCATTAACAACAGAGATTACCGGGCTATGATCAGTTTAAGTGTTTTCCGCTTAAAAGCAAGAAGGAAAAAAAAAAAAAAGAGAGAAAGATGGAAGCAGACAGATGGACAAAGTAGAGCTGGAAAACAGGCGACGCACAAGGTAAATAAGAGACGAA
Source organism: Colistium nudipinnis (assembly GCA_016785305.1). Taxonomy (NCBI): domain Eukaryota; kingdom Metazoa; phylum Chordata; class Actinopteri; order Pleuronectiformes; family Rhombosoleidae; genus Colistium; species Colistium nudipinnis. The sequence continues at coordinate 319,047 of JAFBJU010000340.1, read as the reverse complement.
AGAATCGGAGGCGGGGGGAGGAAGAACTTTCTCCAGGCCTTTTACCAACGTTCCTGCAAACAGCGCAGCAGGGTTAACTGTCAGAGTGATGAAGAGAGCCCTGTCAGTCAGGCCAATCACTTCTGATTGGTGCTCATGGGTGGCAGACTGGTGACAGGCAGCCAAGAGACGCAGGCGATGCTCATCAGCATGCCAGCTAAAAGAGCAGTTTTTGGTGTGTGTGTGCGTGTGTGTGTGTGTGTGTGTGTGTGTGTGTGTGTGTGCGCGCGTGCGTGTGCGAGTGTTTATGTGTGTGTGTGTGCCTTGTACAGATAAGAGGAACTGACAGCTTACAGCTGGGGGTAAGGGCTGCGTGCGCGCGCGCGTGCGTGCGTGCATCATGTCTGACGCAGTTAGATATCTTAACTATGCTAATGAGAGATCAGCGGAGAACGATTGGGGAATTTCACGCTGATTTTGTGCCGTCAAGGTGACACGCCATGCAGGACTAAGTACAGAAAGGAGAGAGAAAGAGACACGCACACATGCACTCTGCGAGCAACACAAGGGCGCGCTCACACAGACTCTCGTACATAACACGCACGAGTTTGCAAACAAACACAAAGGTGCAGCGACTGATTTTGGGACTCCTATCGGCGTTTTTGGCGCCCTTGAAAATCTCATTTCTCCCCCGTCTTATCAAACCTGTGTCCTTCGCGTGCCCCCCCTCTCCCCCTCTTCGCCGAATCGACTGTGCAGCTTGTTAAAAGCAGTTTGACTCGTAGGCAACTGGTGCTGAACACTCCCGCCAGACACCTCTAATCTAAAGCAGAGCACACAGTGGGCTGACTAACCAGGCCTTCAGCTGATGGAAGACAGAACAAAACACGCTCTTTCCTCTTTCAAGACTGCTGCATTAGTCAGGCTGGTCTGTGTCTCTGTGCGCACGTGTGTGCCTGTGTGTGTGTGCGCATCAGGCATTACATCATTGTCTCACTGCAAGTTAAGAATAGCCCCGTCAGAGCTGGCGCTGACTTATTGGGAGCAGTACAATCCAAAGATATTACTGTAGGTCTATCCATGTGGGAATATGATGACCTGCTTACGCTATGGATGAACTCGACTCCCCTCCCGTTTCGTTCCACCTCGGCTGCCGTACGGCTGGGAGTCGGGGAGAGAGAAAAAAAAAAAAAACAGCAGCGTGACCGCGCGTGTTCCGCCACAACCCCGCGCTGCTGCGTGTCCCTGTTCGGCCTCGGTGTGCTGAACGCGACCGCTCATGTGTGCGCTCGGCGGCAGCCAATCCCGGGCGCACTTGTCATCCATATCGGGATGCACCTTCTGTTGAGACCCTCTAAGGGCTACGCCGGTGGGGATGATCTCGCGGGGACACGTTAAGGCGTCGCACGCGCCCGGATGCACAGTGAGGGAGCGCCGGAGGGACCGTGTCGTGCTTATTCCCTTCTCTTTCGGCGCTTTCCCCGGGGGACCTTGTGATGGCATTTCTTCCTGGGGGGGGGGGGGGGGGGGGGGGGGGGGGGGGGGGGCGTGTCGAGAACGACGGACAGACGCTCAAGGCACGCTCATTAAACACAGTCTTACCTGGGACATCGATGATTTTCTTGTAGACGTTCAAGAAGGCGGCCTCTGCTTCTTTACTTCTCTTGCTCAGGGCATCGATCTGGAAAGAGCACACGCCAATGGTTAACCGTCACGTATA